>CABHPR010091557.1:0-15684 GCA_902168415.1 Peromyscus melanophrys
ACAGTTCATGTCTTTCCACTAGTTTGGCTAGTTGTCTCTGTACTTTTTCCAATCCTGGTCTTGATATCTCTTGTTCATATAATCCCTCATCTCTCTCATCGATTGGACTCTGGTAGCTCTGCCTGGGGCTTGGCCGTGGATCTCTGCATCTGCTTCCATCAGTCACTGGATGAGGGTTCTATCATGACAGTTAGGGTGTTCGGCCATCCGATCACCAGAGTAGGTTAGCTCAGGCACCCTCTCGACCATTGGCAGTAGTCTATATTGGAGTCATCTTTGTAGATTTCTTGGGACCTCTGTAGCACTCTGCTTCTTCCTATTCCCATGGTGTCTTCATTTATCATGGTTATCTCTTTCCTTGTTCTCCCACTCTGTTCCTGATCCAGCTAGGATCTCCTGCTCCCCTAAGCTCTCTTTCCCCTGACCCTTGCCCTCCATCACCCCCCTCACCCCCAGTTTGCTCATGTAGATCTCATCCATTTCTCCATTGCTGGGTGATCCCTGTGTCTTTCCTGGGGTCCTCTTTACTAGCCAGCCTCCCTGGAGCTGTGAGTTACAGTCTGGTTATCCTTTGCTTTACATCTAGTATTCACTTATGAGTGAGTACATACCATGTTTGTCTTTCTGAGTCTGGGTTACCTCACTCATGATGATATTTTCCAGTTCCATTCATTTGTGTGCAAACCTCATGATGTCATTGTTTTTCTCTGCTGAGTAGTACTTCATTGTTTGTATGTACAACATTTTCTTTATCCATTCTTCAGTTGAAGGGCATCTAGGTTGTTTCCAGGTTCTGGCTATTACAAATAATGCTGCTATGAACATAGTTGAGCATGTGTCCTTGTGGTATGATTGAGCATTCCTTGGGTATATGCCCAAGTGTGGTATAGCTGGGTCTTGAGGGAGATTGATTCCCAATTTTCTGAGAAAGTGCCATACTGATTTCCAAAGTGGCTGTACCAGTTTGCATTCCCACCAACAGTATAAAGTGTTCCCCTTGCTCCACATCCTCTCCAACATAAGCAGTCTTCAATGTTTTTGATCTTAGCCATTCTGACAGGTGTAAGATGGTATCTCAGAGTTGTTTTGATTTGCATTTCCCTGATGGCTAAGGATGTTAAGCAATTCCTTAAATGTCTTTCAGCCATTTGAGCTTCTTCTGTTGAGAATTCTCTGATTAGTTCTATAACCTATTTTTAATTGGAATGTTAGGTATTTTGATGTCTTGAATTCTTTATATATTCTGGAGATCAGCCCTCTGTCAGATGTGGGGTTGGTGAGTATTGCTTCACATTCTGTATGCTGTTGTTTTGTTGTATTCATTGCCTTACAACAGCTTCTCAGTTTCAGGAGGTCCCATTTATTAATTGTTACTCTCAGTGTCTGTGCTATTGGTGTTATATTTAGGAAGTGATCTCTGGTGCCAATGCATTCAAGACTACTTCCTACTTTCTCTTCAATCAGGTTCAGAGTAACTGGATTTATGTTAAGATCTTTGAGTCACATGGAATTAAGTTTTGTGTATGGTGACAGATTGGATCTATTTGCAATCTTCTACAGTTATGCCCTCACCATTTGTTGAAGATGATTTCTTTTTTCTATTGTATAGTTTTGGCTTCTTTGTCAAAAATCATATGTTCAGAGGTATGCGGATTAATGTCAGGGTCTTCAGTTTAGTTCCATTAGTCCACATGTCGGTTTTTATGCCAGTATCAAGCTGTTGTTATTACTGTAGCTCTATAGTAGAGCTTGAAGTCAGGGATCGTGATGCCTCCAGAGGTTGTTTTATTGTACAGGATTCTTTTGGCTATCCTGGGTTCTCTGTTTTTCCATATGAAGTTGAATATTGTTCTTTCCAGGTCTGTGAAGAATTGTGTTGGGATTTTGATGAGGATCGTATTGAATCTGTAGATTGCTTTTGGTAAGTTTGGCATTTTTACTATGTTATTCTGACCTATCCATGAGCATGGGAGATCTTTCTATTTTCTGATATCTTCTTTCAATTTCTTTCTTCAGAGACTTAAAGTTCTTGTCATACAGGTCCTTTGCTTGCTTAGTTAGAGTTACCCCAAGGTATTTTATATTATTTGTGGCTATTGTAAAGGGTGATGGTTCTCTGATTTCTTTCTCAGCCCATTTGTCATTTGTATATAGGAGGGCTACTGATATTTTTGTGTTAATCTTGTATCCTGCCACATTACTGAAGGTGTTTATCAGCTGTAAGAGTTCCTTGGTTGAATTTTTGGGGTCACTTATGTATATTATCATGTCATATGCAAATAGTGAAAGCTTGACTTCTTCCTTTCCAATTTGTATCCCCTTGATCTCCTTTTGTTGTCTTATTGCTCTGGCTAGAACTTCAAGTACTATATTGAATAAATATGGGGAGATTAGATAGTCTTGTCTTGTTCTTGATTTTAGTGGAATCGCTTTGAGTTTCTCTCCATTCACTTTGATGTTGACTGTTGGCTTGCTGTAAATTGCCTTTATTATGATTAGGTATGTTCCCTGTATTTCTGATCTCTTCAAGACCTTTATCATGAAGGGTTGTTGAATTTTGTCAAAGGCCTTTTCTGCATCTAATGAAATGATCATGTTTTTTTTTCTTTCAGTTTGTTTATATGGTTGAACCAACCTTGCATCTCAGGGATGAAGCCTACTTGATCATCGTGGATAATTGTTTTGATGTGTTCTTGGAGTCTGTTTGCCAATATTTTTGCATCAATGTTCATGAGGGAGATTGGTCTGTAATTCTCTTTCGTTGTTGCATCTTTGTTTGGCTTGGGAATCAGAGTAACTGTAGCCTCCTAGAAGGAGTTTGGTAAGATTCCTTCTGTTTCTATTGTGTGGAGCAATTTAAAGAGTATTGGTATTAACTCTTCTTTGAATATCTGGTAGAATTCCAGGTTGAAATCATCTGGTCCTGGGCTATTTTTGGTTGGGAGACTTTCAATGACTGTTTCTATTTCCTTAGGGGTTATTGGTCTATTTAAATTGTTTATCTGGACTTGATTTAACTTAGGTATGTGGTACCTATCCAGAAAATTATCCATTTCTTTTAGATTTTCCAATTTTGTGGAATAGAGGTTTTTGAAGTATGACCTGATGATTCTCTGGATTTCCTCATTGTTGTTATGTCTCCCTTTTCATTTCTGATTTTGCTAATTTAGATGCTCTCTCTCTGCCTTTTGGTTAGTCTGGATAAGGGCTTGTCTATCTTGTTGATTTTCTCAAAGAACCAACTCTTTGTTTCATTGATTCTTTGTATTGTTCTCTTTGTTTCTATCTTATTGATTTTAGCTCTCAATTTGATTATTTCCTGGCATCTATTCCTCCTGGGTGACTTTGTTTCTTCTTGTTCTAGAGCTTTCAGGTGTGCTGTTAAGTCACTAGTGTGAGATTTCTCCGACTTCTTTATGTGGGCATTTAATGCTATGAATTTTCCTCTTAGCTCTGCTTTCATAGCATCCCATAAGTTTGGGTATGTGGTATATTCATTTTCATTGATCTCTAGGAAGTCTTTAATTTCTTTCTTTATTTCTTCCTTAACCCATTAGTGATTCAGTTGAGCATTATTCAGTTTCCATGAGATTGTAGACTTTCTGTAATTTTTGTTGTTGTTGAAATCTAACTTTAAGCCATCGTGGTCTGATAGAATACAGGAGGTTATTCTAATTTTTTTTGTATCTGTTGAGATTTGCTTTGTGACCGAATATATGGTCAATTTTAGAGAAGGTTCCATGGGGTGCTGAGAAGAAGGTATTTTCTTTTTTGTTAGGGTGGAATATTCTGTAGATATCATTAAGTCCATTTGAGGCATAACATCAGTTAAACCCCTTATTTCTCTGTTAAGTTTTGATTTGGCAGATCTGTCCAGTGGTGAGAGTGGGGTGTTGAAGTCTCCCACTATAAATGTGTGGGGTTTTATGTGTGATTTAAGCTTTAGTCATGTTTCTTTTACATATGTGGGTGACCTTGTGTTTGGGGCATAAATGTTCAGAATTGAAACTTCATCTTGGTGGATCTTTCCTGTGATGAGTATGTAATGTCCTTCTTGATCTATTTTGATTGATTTTAGTTTGAAGTCTATTTTGTTGGATATTAGGATAGCTACACCAGCTTGCTTCTTAAGACCATTTGATTAGAAAGACTTTTCCCAGCCTTTTATTCTGAGGTAGTGTCTATCTTTGAAATTGAGGTGTGTTTCTTGTATGAAGCAGAAAGATGGGTTCTGCTTTAGTATCCATTCCGTTAGCCTGTGTCTTTATATAGGTGAATTAAGTGCATTGATACTAAGGCATATTCATGACCAGTGATTGTTAATTCCTCTTTTCTTTTGGTGGTAGTGTGTGTGTATTTCTCTTCTTTGGGAATTACTGGTGTGGTGTTATCCATTGCCTCTGTTTTCATGGGTGTATCTCACTTCCTTAGGTTGGAATTTTCCTTCTAGTGCTTTCTGTAGGACTGTATTTCTGTCTAGGTATTCTTTAAATCTGGCTTTGTCTTGAAATGTCTTGTTCACTCCGTCTATGGTGACTGAAAGTTTTGCTGGGTATATTAGTCTAGGCTGGCATCCATGGTCTCTTAGTGTCTGCATTACATCTGTCCATGTCCTTCTGGGTTTCAAAGTCTCCATTGAGAAATCGGGAGTTATTCTGATGGGTTTGCCTTTATAAGTCACTTGGCATTTTTCCATTGCTGCTCTCAATATTCTTCCTTTGTTCTGTAGATTTAGTTGTTTAATTATTATGTGGCAAGGAGACTTTTGGGGGGTGGGTCTAGTCTGTTTGGTGTTCTATAGGCTTCTTGTATCTTCATAGGTATTTCCTTTTTTAAGTTGGGAAAGTATTCGTCTATGATCTTGTTGAATATATTTTCTGTGCCTTCGAGTTGGTATTCTTCTCCTTCTTCTATCCCTATTATTCTTAGATTTGGCCTTTTCATGCTGTCCCAGATTTCCTGAACGTTTTGCATTGTAACTTTTCTGGCTTTGGTATTTTCTTTGACTGATGAATCTATCTCCTCTACTGTATTCTCTACACCAGAGATTCTCTCCTCCATCTCTTGTATTCTGTTGGTTATGCTTGCATCTGTGTTTCCTGTTTGTTTACTCAGATTTTCTGTTTCCAGCATTCCCTCTGCTTGTGTCTTCTTCATTGTTTCTATTTCCCTCTTCAGGCTTGAACTGTTTCCCTCACATGTTTAATTGATTTTTCATGGTTTTCTTGTCTTTCTTTAAGGGATTTATTGATTTCTTCCAATTTTTTGTTTGTCTTTTTCTCATTTTTTTATTGATTTCTTCCAATTTTTTGTTTGTCTTTTCTTCAATTTCATTTTTCATTTTTTCTTAAAAGGCCTCTAGCATCTTCATGATGCTATTATTAAGGTCACTTTCTTCTGTTTCTTCTACATTGTGATGTTCAGGTCTTGATGTTGAGGGAGTGCTAGGTTCTGGTGATGCCATATTGCTCTTTATGTTGTTGTATGTATTTTTTGCCTTGATGTCTGCCCATCTCCTCCTCTAATAGGTATAATAGGTGCCTGTGTCTGAGCGAGTTGCTATTGGTCCACTCTATGCTTGTTGTGTCTGTGTCCCAGGGGGACCCTCTTGGTCCAATCTTAGCTTTTAGTCTAATTGGAGCAGGCAGATTCTGTGTCTCAGGGAGCTTCTCTTGGGTCAGCCCAAGCTAGTTGATTCTGTGACTCAAGGGGCCACTTTTGGTCTTATCAGGGCTTTTGGTCCAGTCAGAATTGACAAATTCTGTGTTTCAGGAAGCTCTTGGTCCAATGAGAATTGGCAGATTCTATGTCTCAGAAAGCCACTCTTGGTCTAATGAGGGCTGGTGGATTCCCTGTCTCAGGAGGTTACTCTTGGTCCAATGATAGCTCTTTGTCCAATGGGAACTGGTGGTTTGGTTTCTATGCCTCAGAAAATTACTCTTGGTCCAATGAGAGCTCTTGGTCCTATATGAGCTGTTGGTTTGGTTTCCACGCCTCAGGAAGTGGCTGGAGTCTCAGGCAGATGGGTATGGGGGCAGGTCATGTAGATTGCAACATCCTGTGGGAGGTTCTGGTGAGGGGGGCTTCCCGCAGGAGTTTTGCCTGCTGGCCAGCAACTGGGACAGAGTTGGGTGGGGGTTCCCAGGGACTGGTTGTGTCCCAGTGATGCGTCCTAGGGGCAGGACTCTTTGGGTATGAGCAGAGTCATTCACCTTTTAGTCCAATGCGAGCTGGTGATTTGGTTTCCTGCCTCAGGAAGTTGCTGGGGTCTCAGATGGATTGGTATGGGAGCAGGGTGTGTAGATTGCAGTGTCTGGTGGGGTGTTTTGGTGAGGAACGGTCCTACCCACAGGAGTTTTGCCTGCTGGCTAGCAACTTGGACAGAATTGGGTGGGTATTCCCAGGGACGGACTGTGTCCCAGGGTGGGTCCTGGGAACACCTCTCTGGGTATGAGCAGAGTCACTCACCTCTTGGTCCAATGCGAGCTGGTGATTTGGTTTCCGTGCCTCAGGAAGTGGATGGGGTCCCAGGCAAATGGGTATGTGGGCAAGGCATGTAGATTTCAGGGTCCGGTGGTGGGGGGTATTGGTAAGGGTCTTCTCACAGGAGCCCTGCCTGCTGGCCGGCAACTGGGACAGAGTAGGGCAGGAGTTCTGGGAGACTGGCTTTACAAAATCCTCAGCCTCAAGAGAGCAAGAGCATATTCTTAAGTGTACAATAATATAGATAAGTAGGAAAGACAACAACTTTTTAAAAAATAATTAGAAGCATTCATGGTTTATCTTAGATCATTTTAATTTCTTCATGGTAATTAAACCTGTAAAACAAAGCAAACTGATAAGAACTGAGACGTTTTAATATTTAGTAACATAATTTGTTCTCTGTTCTCCACATTCTAGTCTTCAATATCTTAAGCTATTATCTATTTACAACATCATTCACTGCCTGGTTAATCTGCTAGAATTTATTTTCTCAATATTATTTTATTTTTGTGACTGTGCTTTGTGTGTGTGTGTTTCTTTGTGTGTTTTGCAATCACACTTAGTTTAAATGAGATAGTGAAATTATCCAGTGATCTAAGAAATTGTGGCAATGTCCCTCATATCAGGAACTATATGACAGGCACTTTTGGACAGTCTCCCCTCTCAACCTCACTCAGGCTGTTTCTGGATTCTGCAGCAATTTCTGATTACTGCATAAATGGTTTATTATTAGCCAAGCAGTTTGCCCAAAGGAGCAAAGCCATTCTCCAGATAAGTTAATGCTTTCAATGTATGTACACGAGGGATTCTGTACTATTCTTTCTCTTAAAACCACTACTGTCTCTTCTAGTTGTGAAGAGGTAAGTTGGATTAAAAATTTATATATCGGTGAATCAAGTAGAGTGTAGAATTCAACTGATATTTCAATGCTACTATTCATTCTGCAGAATTCAATTATGTTATTTTCTTCAGGATAACAACTGGAAACTCCTCTAGGGTTGCCTTAAATGCTTAGAAGAACTAACGTAAGTAATATTAGAAAGGATAATCCTTGTTATGAGTGTTCTAGTATCAATAATTATTGACTCCTACACACATTTTTCTGAGATAATATATGCCTCCTTCTCTATATAGTGATTTTGTACAAATTTTCTTTTCCTACCAAGTCTAGATAATGGCCCTGATTGTCTCTCTTCTGCCTTTAAGTAATTTTGCATCCAATGGAAAATTCAACATGTTGTTGGTATCCCTTGTAATCCTCAAAGTCAAGCTGTACACAAACAACTCAAAAAACAAGTTTATCAATGCAAAGGGGGCTGGAATATGGGTCTGAATAAAGCACAATCTCAACATCTTATTAATATGGCATTATTTATTTTAATTTTTATAAAAAACAGATGGCAAGGGAAATACTGCAGCTCATAAATATCAGGTAGTTTATTGAGGATCTACAAGCTTCCCTCTGGTGACCTAGAAAGATGTAGTAACAGGTAATCACCAGTCCTGTTATAAACCATTGGGAGAGATTCTGCTTGTCTCTTTCCAGAAAAAGAACCACAGCCCACCTGGATCCATGCCTAACTCACCAAATCCCAGACATCTGATACCAGCAATGCAACAGATGGAGTTGAGCAGCTGTGAGAGATGGCATAAGCACCTATTCTGCTCTTGTTTTGCTTGCTGCACTGACTCTAAATAACGTCATTGGGTATTATTGGATTGTTGGTACCTAACTATCCCTTGTTCTTAGGGATGGAGGTTGGAGGACCTTGTCCTCAGCTGTTTGCTAATGACTGCAGCCTGTTTCCTGATATGGGTCCAATAAGAGAAGATTCTAAATTTGGAATGACACCATTCCCATGCCCAGATACTTTCTTTGCTTTCAGACCTTATCATCTATTTACCTATGCTATTATCTTTTTAGTTGTGATATATTGGTTGTCATAATCTGCTTGTGGTTCAGGAGGCTCAGTTCTTGGGAGAGCAAAAATAATACAAGGGGAGGAACTGTAGGAGAAAATGCAGGAATGACATGGTGGTCAGCCTATCTGGCACACTGAGTTTCTAAGTAAGAATTGCAAACAATGCTCATGAGTAGTGCCAGAATTCAGAACACTGATTTCTTTTATTTATTTATTTATTTATTTATTTATTTATTTATTTATTATGTATACAGTGTTCTGCCTGAACATATCCCTGCAGGCCAGAAGCAGGCACCACATCTCATTACAGATAGTTGTGAGCCACCATGTGGTTGCTGGGAATTGAACTCAGGACCTTTGAAAGAACAAACAGTGTTCTTAACCTCTGAGCCACCTCTCCAGCCCCAGAACACTGATTTCTAAGTTAGCATAAATAGGTGTCCTGCTGGTGCGTCTTCACTCTCCCCATTTCTCTTTTTATGTGTTTCTTCTGTATAGAGACTTAGGCATGAATCCACACATGTATGGACACCCAATTTTTAATACGGAGCCAAAAGTACAAATCGGGAAAAAAGATAGCACCTTAAACAAATGGTACTTATAAACTGGATGGCACCATGTAGAAGAATGCAAATGGATCCATTCTCATCACACTGCACAAAACTCAACACTAAATGGATCAAAGACCTCAATATAGAACCCAACATAATAAACCTGGAAGAAGAGAAAGTGAGGAGTAGCCTTGAACACATTGGCACAGGAGAATACTGTCTGAACAAAAAACCAATAACACAAACACTGAGATAGACAATTAATAAATGGGACCTAATGAAACTGAAAAGCTTCTGTAAGACAAGACAAAAGGTCAGCCTATAGAAAAGGAAAAGATTTTCACCAATTCCACAACCTTTAGAAGGCTAGTATCCAAAATATATAAAGAACTCAAGAAACTATACATCAAAAAAAACCCAAATAATCCAATTTTTTAAAACGGGATAGAGATCTAAACAGAAAATTCTCAATAGAAGAATCTCAAATAGCAGAGAAAGACATAAAGAAATGTTCAACATCCTTAACCATCAGGGAAATGCAAATGAAAGCTATTTTGAGATTTCATCTTACACCTGTCAGAATGGCTAAGATCAATAACATAATTGACAGCTTGTAGTAGTGAGCATGTCAATTAAGGGTAACATTCCTCCATTGCTGATGGGAATGCAAACTTCTATAGCCACTATGGACATACCCAAAGGACATTTTATCCTATAATGAGAACACTTGTTTAACCATGTTCATTGCTGCTCTATTAATAATATCCAGAAAATAGAAACAACCTTGATGTCCCTCAACAGAAAAAAAGGAAAAAGAAAATGTGGTACATTTACATAATGTAGTGTTGCTCAGCTGTTTTTTTAAATGACATCTTGATAATTGCTGGAAAATGAAAGGAACTAGAAAAGAAATTACCCTGAATGAGATCACCAAGACCCAGAAAGATAAATACAATATGCATTCACTTATTTGTGTCTATTAGTCATTAAATAAAGGATAAGCAAGTTACAATCTATAGTCCCAGAGAAGTCAAGTATAGAGGAAGTGATTAAGGGAACACATGAACCTCCCTGGGAGAGGAAAAAACAACAGATTTTATGGGTAGAGTGAAGATGATGGGAAAGATGAAAACAAAAAGATCAGGTGGAAACTGTAAGGGGGGATGTAGTTAAGAAAGGCAATGTGGGAAGAAACAACTAGAATTGGATTTGTTGGGGGAAAACCTACTGCAGTGGAAAATTCTCAAAATATATGAAGGAAACCCTAATAAAGTTTCAAAATAATGTGGAAGACCCAACTGGTCTTCATTTGTCAAAAAATGAAGCTTCCCTTTTGGGACTTAGCTACATCCTGGAGTTGTGACCTAACAAGATCCCGTGGAAATCTCCAAACAAATCAGACATTTACCAACATAATAGATTGCTCTCTCCAAACTGAAACCAAGACCACATTGCTGTAGATAACAGTCATAAAACTCATTGAACATGGAGAGACCAAACGGGTGTCTGCAAAGAACCTTTAACTGCATCTAGTTTCTTTGGTATGTGAAGGTACTCTTGAGGCTACCAAAAAATATATAAATACCAACACAGTCACAAAATGTTAGATTTACAATCTGTACTGCTTGCAAAATGTGCTAAAACAATGGTGCCACAAAACCTGTGGGAGGAAACAATGAATGTCCAATTTGACGTAAGGTCCTCACCACAAAATGGAACTCATAATCAACAATGAACCAGAGACAAGGTAGCCCAGAGACCTAGAGAAAAAATAATTACTACAGGTCAAAACATGTTAAAAATTAATGAACCCTAATGATATTCTATACTCATAGATCATTGCCTTACTTAGTCAGTGTTGGAGAAGCTTCATCCTGCAGTAATGGAAATAAATACAGAGACCCACAGTCAGACATTACACAAAGAGAAAGAACTTGAAACATATAGCTCTAAATGGGATGTCTCTATCAAATCCTTCCCCTCAGAGTTCAGGAAATACAGAAAAGGAGAATGTAGAAAAAGTGCAAGAGCCAAAGTGGATGGAGAACACTAGGAGCACAAGGCCCTCTAAATCACTGAAAAAAATTTCTATCAACTCACGAAGACTAAAGAAGCAAGCATGGGGCCTTCATGGGTCGGCAACAGGTCCACTGCATAAAAATATTATAACTTTCAGCTTAGGAATTTTATGGGACTTCTGAGTGTGTGGATGAGAGGGTCTCTGATTCTAGTGCCTTCCCTTAGGCCTCTTTTCCTTCTGTTGGTTTGAAGTGTCCAACTTCAATGTAATGAATTTTGTTTTATTTTACTATGTTTTGTTTTGTTATGTTTTGATGTTATCACTTAAAACCCTTGTCTTTTTTAATGAGAGACAGAAATAGACGTGATCCAGATAATAGGGAAGGTGGGAAGAAATGAAGAGAAGTAAAGGGAGAGGAAATTGTAATGAGGATATATTGTATGAGAAAATAATCTATATTTAATAGGTGCCTTAAACAAATTTATAATCATCTCCCAGCTTCTAAGTACATTGAAGTCTGTAGGAGACTAAAAATATGGGTTTTAAAATAATAACAAAATAAAGCCTTTTCCTTTCAAAAGTGGCCAATATGAAGATCAGTGAGGTACTGATGAGCCTAATAAGTTGAAGTAATAGTACATAAAAGCATTCACAAAAATAATTGTTAAAATTTTTTTTTTTTTTGGTTTTTCGAGACAGGGTTTCTCTGTGTAGCTTTGCGCCTTTCCTGGAGCTCACTTGGTAGCCCAGGCTGGCCTCGAACTCACAGAGATCCGCCTGGCTCTGCCTCCCGAGTGCTGGGATTAAAGGCGTGCGCCACCAACGCCTGGCAAATTTTTTTAAAAATTGATACTTTCGCCCAAATCCACCATCCCCGGAGACCCCCGCCACTTCCTGAGACTTAGAGACCGGCCAGCTCCCAGCCTGCCCAGCTACCATCCTGCCCTGGACTTCCCTTCTGGACAAGCTCCCAACCTGCCTCGCACTTCCCATTTGGACAAGAGAGTCCCATCTGGACAAGAGAGAGAGACTTCCCGAATCTGTCAGCTCTTTCTGCACCAAGTGCACCAATAAGACCAAGATCGAACACAAGGAGATGGGCAGACGTCAAGGCAGAAGTACATACAACAAAATGAAGAGCAATACTGCATCACCAGAACCTAGCCCTCCTCCAACATCTAGAGCTGATCATCAAAAATTGGAAGAAGCAGAAGAAAACAGCCTTATGAATAACATCATGAAGAAGGTAGAGGCTTATATAGAAGAACAGACAAAAAAATGGCAAGAACGCTGTAAAAACCTAGAGGAAAGGACAATTAAATTAGAAGAAAACAATAAAGTCCTGGAAGAAAACAATAAAGCACTGAAAGAAAGCCATGAAAAAGCAATGAAACAGGTCCAAGACCTGCAAAGGGAAATAGAAAAAATGAAGAAGACACAAACAGAGGAAATGCTGGAAATAGAAAATCTAAGTAAACGATCAGGAACTTCAGACGCAAATATAACCAACAGAATGCAAGAGATGGAAGAGAGGATCTCTGGCGTTGAAGATAAAGTAGAAGAAATAGATTCATCAGTCAAAGAAAACACTAAAGCCAACAAAGTCATGACCCAAAATGTCCAAGAAATCTGGGACACCATGAAAAGACCAAACCTGCGAATAATAGGGATAGAAGAAGGAGAAGAATACCAACTTAAAGGCACAGAAAATATATTCAACAAGATCATAGAAGAAAACTTTCCCAACTTAAAGAAGGAAATGCCTATGAAGATACAAGAAGCCTATAGAACACCAAACAGAATAGACCCCCAAAAAAAGTCCCCTCGCCACATAATAATTAAACAACTAAACATACAGAATAAAGAAAGAATATTAAGAGCAGCAAAGGAAAAAGGCCAAGTGACCTATAAAGGCAAACCCATCAGAATAACACCCGATTTCTCAATGGAGACTTTGAAAGCCAGAAGAGCATGGACAGATGTAATGCAGACACTAAGAGATCATGGATGCCAGCCTAGACTAATATACCCAGCAAAACTTTCAATCATCATAGACGGAGTGAACAAGACATTTCAAGACAAAGCCAGATTTAAACAATACTTATCCACAAACCCAGCCCTACAGAAAGCACTAGAAGGAAAATTCCAACCCAAGGAAGTCAGATACACCCTTGAAAACACAGGCAATAGATAACACCACAGCAGTAAACCCCAAAGATAAGAAGTACAGACACACTACCACCAAAAATAACAGGAATGAACAACCACTGGTCATTAATATCTCTTAATATCAATGGACTTAATTCGCCAATAAAAAGACACAGGTTTACAGAATGGATACAAAAGCAGGACCCATCTTTCTGTTGCATACAAGAAACACACCTCAAATACAAAGACAGACACTACCTAAGAATAAAAGGCTGGGAAAAGACTTTCCAATCAAACGGTCTTAAGAAACAAGCGGGTGTAGCCATCCTGATATCCAACAAAATAGACTTCAAACTAAAATCAATCAAAAGAGATCAAGAAGGGCATTACATATTCATCACAGGAAGGATCCACCAAGAGGAAGTTTCAGTTCTGAACATTTATGCCCCAAACACAAGGGCACCCACATATGTAAAAGAAACACTACTAAAGCTTAAACCACATATAAAACCCCACACATTAATAGTGGGAGACTTCAACACCCCACTTTCACCACTGGACAGATCTCCTAAATGGAAACTTAACAGAGAAATAAAGGACTTAACTGATGTCATGACCCAAATGGACTTAATTGATATCTACAGAACATCCATCCTAACAGAAAAGAATATACTTTCTTCTCAGCACCCCATGGAACCTTCTCCAAAATCGACCACATACTTGGCCACAAAGCAAATCTCAACAGATACAAAACAATTGGAATAGCCTCCTGTGTTCTATCAGACCACCAAGGTTTAAAGTTAGATTTCAACAACAACAAAAACTACAGAAAACCTACAATCTCATGGAAACTGAATAATGCTCAACTGAATCACCAATGGGTTAGGGAAGAAATAAAGAAAGAAATTAAAGAATTCCTAGAGATCAACGAAAATGAAGACACCACATACCCAAACCTATGGGACACTATGAAAGCAGTGCTAAGAGGGAAATTCATAGCACTAAATGCTCACATAAAGAAGTTGGAGAAATCTCATACTAGTGACTTAACTGCACACCTGAAAGCTCTAGAACAAGAAGAAGCAAAGTTTCCCAGGAAGAATAGACGCCAGGAAATCATCAAAGTGAGAGCTGAAATTAATAAAATAGAAACAAAGAGAACAATACAAAAAATCAATGAAACAAAGAGTTGGTTCTTTGAGAAAATCAACAAGATAGACAAGCCCTTATCCAAACTAACCAAAAGACAGAGAGAGAGCATCCAGATTAACAAAATCAGAAATGAAAAGGGGGACATAACAACAGACATTGAGGAAATCCAGAGAATCATCAGGTCATACTTCAAAAACCTCTATTCCACAAAACTGGGAAATCTAAAAGAAATGGATAATTTTCTGGATAGGTACCACATACCTAAGTTAAATCAAGACCAGATAAACTATTTAAATAGTCCAATAACCCCTAAGGAAATAGAAACAGTCATTAAAAGTCTCCCAACCAAAAAAAGCCCAGGACCAGATGGTTTCAGGGCAGAATTCTACCAGATCTTCAAAGAAGAGTTAATACCAATACTCTCTAAATTGTTCCACATAGTAGAAACAGAAGGAACATTACCAAACTCCTTCTATGAGGCTACAATTACCCTGATTCCTAAACCAAACAAGGATACAACAAAGAAAGAGAACTACAGACCGATCTCCCTCATGAACATTGATGCAAAAATACTCAATAAAATACTGGCAAACAGACTCCAAGAACACATCAAAACAATTATCCACCATGATCAAGTAGGCTTCATCCCAGGGATGCAAGGGTGGTTCAACATACGAAAGTCCGTCAATGTAATACACCATATAAACAAACTGAAAGAAAAAAATCACATGATCATCTCACTAGATGCAGAAAAGGCATTTGACAAAATCCAACACCCCTTCATGATAAAGGTCTTGGAGCGATCAGGAATACAGGGAACATACCTCAACATAATAAAGGCAATTTACAGCAAGCCAACAGCCAACATCAAATTAAATGGAGAGAAACTCAAAGCAATTCCACTAAAATCAGGAACGAGGCAAGGCTGTCCGCTCTCCCCATACTTATTCAATATAGTACTTGAAGTTCTAGCCAGAGCAATAAGACAGCATAAGGAGATTAAGGGGATACAAATGGGAAAGGAAGAAGTCAAGCTTTCCCTATTTGCAGATGACATGATAGTATACTTGAGTGACCCCAAAGATTCAACCAAGGAACTGATACAGCTTATAAACACCTTCAGCAACATAGCAGGATACAAGATCAACTCAAAAAAATCAGTAGCCCTCCTATATACAACTGACAAACAGGCTGAGAAGGAAATCAGAGATACATCACCCTTTACAATAGCCACAAATGACATAAAATACCTTGGGGTAACACTAACCAAGCAAGTGAAGGACCTATATGACAAGAACTTCAAGTCCCTGAAAAAAGAAATTGAAGAAGATGTCAGAAAATGGAAAGATCTCCCATGCTCATGGATAGGCAGGACTAACATAGTAAAAATGGCAATTTTACCAAAAGC
>CABHPR010091558.1:2686-33698 GCA_902168415.1 Peromyscus melanophrys
TGTGTGTGTGTGTGTGTGTGTGTGTGTGTGTGTGTGTGTGTGTGTGTTAAGGATAGGATCCACATATTAGAGAGAACATGCTGCTTTTGCCTTTCTGAGTTTAGATCACAATGCTTAACACTGTACTTCCAGAGCCATCTATTTTCTTGCAGCCAATTTTATATTATACTATTCTTTAGAGTTGAGTAATGGTGTATGTGTGTGCGTGTGCGTGTGCGTGTGTGTGTGTGTCACATTTTCCTTATCTGTTGATGGACATTTAGGCTGATACCATTTCCTTGTTATCATAAGTAAATCAGAAAGAAGCATGTATGCACAAGTGTCTACCTGGGAGAAAATACACTTTTTTGAGTATATGCCCAGGAGTGGTAAAGCTGGATCACTGGTAGTCCAGTTTGTAATTTTTTGAATAGCCTCTGTATTTACTTCCATTATGGCTGTACTAACTTGTACTCCCATCAGTAGTCAGCAAGGTCACATTTTATTAGGAGAATATCAATTCTACTAATATTTCAAAGACAAAATTCTGCCTGATGATTTTTCTCTATATTTTAAAAATCTGTAATCTTTCCTTTACTTAACTATTTTAACTTTGTACCTATTGTTTGTTATTTTTACAATGAGTGCTTATAACTGACTTTCAGTTTTTCTTCTCCTGTAATACAGCACTTAAGAAATAAAGCTGCCCTCAACACACATTTTTACATCCCATAATTTCGTTGCTGGCATATTTCAATTTCATTCAGTTTGAAGTAGTTCTAATTGGCACTGTTATCAAGTCTCTGGGTTATTTCTAACATTTAAGAAATTTCTGAACAGTAGCTTCAATATTGACTTCACATCGAATTACAGGGTGACCAGCCCTTGTGCTCTCAGGGACTGCAATCCTTGGAAATATGTAGAGATTTCCTTTAAAGCACATTACATGCTCAGTTTTCATAAGTGTTTGATATGCATTGAAAACTAGTGTGTATGACACCGTTGTTGTGAGCATCATTCCATCTAAGGTGAGTGGGAGTATTAGAAAATGAAGCGTGAGAGAAGCAGAGATAGAAATAATAGGATTGCTAATGAGATCATCAACCAAGGAATGCTGGGAGCCTCTAAACAGTGCAAAGGCAAGGAAAAAAATTATCTCTAAGAATGCCCAGAAGAAACTCTATGGACACTTCTATTTTAGTCCATGAAATTGCATACATGCATACACACACACCCACTCCAACACACACACACACACACACACACACACACACACACACACACTCACAGTGATAGACAAACCAATCCTGAATGAAAAGAATACAACAGAAGGCTTCATCATACTTGATTTCAAATTACATTACATAGTAATAAAAACAGTGTGGTATTGGCAACAACAAAACACAACAACATAAACATGGACATATAGATCAATGGACTAGAACGAAGGATTCATGGGTTTGGAGAGAGGGCTCAGCAGTTGGGAGCCTTGGCTGCTTTTCAGAGGACACTGGTTCAAGTTCCAGTACCTACATGATGACTCAAAATTGTCGATAAGTTTCAAGGAATCCAACACAGTTTTCTGGCTTTACAGGCACTGTACACACATAATGCATAGATATACACACAGCCAAATACCTTTACACTTAAAGAAAAGTAGTTAAATACACATTTAAAAATAACCCAGATATAATTCCATAGAACTAGAAGTACCTGATTTTTTACAAAGACATAAAACTATGCAATGGAGAAAAGACATCATCTTCTGCCAACAGCTCTAGGAAACTAGATTTCAAGAAGCAGAAAAATGAACTAGATCTTTACCTCACACCCTTCACAAAACTCAGCTCCAGATAGATCAAGGACCTCAACATAACCTGATACCCTGAAGCTGCTAGAGGGAAAGGCAGGGTGCATACTACAACTTAGAGGCACAAGTAAGGCCTTTCTAAATAGGGTTTGGGAGGCTCAGGAAATATGAGCAACAATTGCAAGTGCGATCCACAAAACTAAAGAGCTTCTCACAGCAAACCAAACAGTTAATTGAGTGAAGACTAAAGCTACAGAATGGAAGAAAATGTTTACTACCTATACATCTGACCAAGAATTCATGTCTAGAATATATTAAGAGCTCAAAAAAACTAAACACCCAGAAAACAAAGAACCCAATTTAAAAATGGGCTAAATTACTGAACAGAAAGTTCTCAAAAGAAGAAATATAAATGACTGGTAAGTACTTTAAAAGTGTTCAATATCCTTAGTCATCAGAGAAACACAGATTAAAACTATATTAATATTCTAGGTCATCCCAGCCCAAATGACCATCATCAAAAACAAATGACAACAAATGCTGGCAAGAATGTGAGGAAAGGGGAACCCTTATACGTTATTGGTGGGAATGTAAACTAAGGCAGCCACTCGGAAATTCAGTCTAGAGGATGCTCAAAAAACTCGAATAGTTTTACCATATGACCAGCTAGACCACTCCTGGGCATATGCCTAAAGGACTTCTGTCACACAACAGAGACACTTACACATTTGTGCTAATTGCTGCTGCATTCACAATAGTTAGGAAACGGACCCAGCCTAAATGTCCATGAATTGGCAAGTGCATAATAACAATGTGGCATACATACATAATGGAATATTATATTACATAGCTGAATAGAAAGTTCAAATCATAAATTTTCAGGTAAATGGACAAAACTAGGGGAAGAAATGGATTAAATCACCTAGACACCAAAAGACAAGTGCCACATGTTCTCTTTCATATGTGGATCCTAGCTTCAAGTTTTTTTGTTTTGTGTCCTTAATATTAACTGCATGTGGAAGCTAGAAAACTAGGAACAGGTCATTGGTGAGAGGGATAAATTCACGGAGTGGGTAGTAGACTGTAGATGAGATGAAAATAGAAAAAGGGAATACCAGAGGAAGAAGGGTTCAAGAGGGCAGTAGAGTGGTAAGAGAGGGGAAGTGAGGGTCCATGGCAGTGTTTCTTAACCTATGGGTCGTGACCCCTTTGAGAGTCAAATGACCTTTTCACAAGGGTTGCCTAAGACCATCAGAAAACACAGTTATTTAGATTATGATTCATAACAGTAGCAAAATTACAGTTGTAAAGTAGCCATGAAAATAATTTTATGATTGAAGGTCACTACAACATGCAGAACTGTATTTATTTATTTTTTTACATTTGTTTTAGTGATGCAAAGATGTATTACATTCTTTTTTTTCCTTCACTTTTTTAAATTTATTTTTCTATTATCAGCTTGATACAGTATAAATTCTTATCCTAATTGTGAAATGTTTCACTGAGGCTTGCCCAGTAATTAAGTAAAACCAAAACTTATTATAAGCCACAGTCATCCTAGGGTCCCCCCTGCTATATAGCCTCCCTGGTTCTGTCAGTTGCAGTCTGATTGTTCTTTGCTTTATATCCACTTATGAGTGAGTACATACCACGTTTGTCCTTCTGGGTTTGGGTTACCTCACTCAGGATGATTTTTTCTAGTTCCATCCATTTGCCTGCAAATTTCATGCTGTCATTGTTGGCTGAAGAGCTAAACAGAGAATTCTCAAAAGAAGAATCACAAATGGCTGAAAGACATTTACAGAAATGCTCAACATCCTTAATCATCAGAGAAACGCAAATCAAAACGACTCTGAGATACCACCTTACGCCTGTCAGAATGGCTATGATCAAAAACACTAATGACAGTCTATGTTGGAGAGGATACGGAGCAAAGGGAACACTCCTCCACTGTTGGTGGGAATGCAAACTTTTACAATCACTGTGGAAATCAGTATGACGGTTTCTCAGAAAATTGGGAATCGATCTACCTCAAGACCCAGCCATACCACTCTTGGGCATATACCCAAGGAATGCTCAATCATACCACAAAGATACATGTTCAACTATGTTCATAGCAGCACTATTTGTAATAGCCAGAACCTGGAAGCAACCTAGATGCCTGTCAATCGAAGAATGGATTAAGAAAATGTGGTACATATACACAATGGAGTACTACTCAGCAGAGAAAAACAATGACAGCAGAACTGTATTAAAGGGTCACAGCATTAGAAAGGTCTATGGTGGTATGTACTCACTGGTCTATGGCACAAGGTTCACCAAAACGAAGTGCACATGAAAAAGCTACCTGAGAACCTAAGATTAGCAATCAGTAAAAAATAAGAATCTACTAGAACCTAAGTGATAGGAAAGAACAGGGGGAGATTACTGGGAGCTAAGATTTAAGTGAAGGTGGAGACAGGAGCATGAACAAGGGGTAGGTGGTTCATCAGCGCTAAGGATGTATAAAGAAGACTTATGAATCCTCACAAAGTTTTAAACTAATTAGAAATACATTTTTAAAGGTTTGAACAGAAGTACCTCACTCCAGTGAACAATGTGGCTCTCAGAAGACATGGGTTCCTAAGTGAAAATTAGCGTGTCAGGCACAGGTTACCTCTTTACAAGTCATTGGTCAAGGAGGCTCCAGAGGCATCCAAAACAATGCTAGCTATTTATATTGTTCTTGGTCACACACAATAACTATGTGGTAAGACCCTGTCTTAGTTAGGGTTTTCTATTGCTGTGAAGAGACACCATGACAATGACAACTCTTATAAGGAAGACATTTAATTGAGGGGGCTTGCTTACAGTTTCAGAAGTTCAGTCCATTATCATCATGGCAGGGAACATGGCAGCATGCAGGCAGACATGGGCACTGAAGGAGTAGCTGAGAATCCTACATCTTGCAGGCAACAGGAAGTTAACTGAGACATTGGAAAGTATCCTGAGCATAGGAAACCTCAAAGCCCACACCCACAGTGACACACTTCCTCCAACAAACCCACACTTCCTAATAGTGTTATTCCCTATGAGATTATGGAGACCAAATACATTCAAACTATTACAGACTCTATTGATGAAGACACTGTGCACTTGGAATTCAGAACTTAGAGAAATCAAAATCTTGTACTGACCAGACCAGATCAGAAAAATCTTTCTGATCACTAGCTTTCATAGTGCTGAAAGGTGTTAGGCAGGATATTGGGGGAAGTAGGGGTTAGATATGTGGACTCTCACTGGGCCCTGCATACTCCACTACTGACCTGCCAGGCAAGATGAAAAGCCAAACTAATTTTCATCTTGTAACATATTGTTGCCCTGCTGACTGTAGAGCCTAGAGGTATCCTCCACATAACCCCACCTGCAACCTACAGATGGCTCAGAGAACCTCAATGAAAGGGAGGCAGAAAGAACATGGGAGCTGTAGGATGGAAATGGGTATTATGAAATGCTATCCTCTGGACATCATTTTTTTTCACCTTTCACCTAGTGGCAAGGCTGTTTATGGTGATAATTAACTACTGTCTTCATTGGATTTGAAGCCTGCTTCACAAAAGAAAGTCATGCCTTGTGCTGTCAACACAGTCAAAACACATCCAGAGAGGTCATAGGCTCTGGTGGAGAACCTGTTGGTATTATTTTTCTAATGGTCATGTTGTCAAACTGCCTTCTAAATATTTATGCTTATTTATTTCTGTGCTGCTACCAACCTTGGTCAGAGATGCTTCTTATACCAGCGGGTAGAGTTTAATGCATAAACACATACCTGTTCAAAGTACTGAGAAACGCATCTGTGAGTGCTCAGTAATAGGTGGGACATCTGTATCACCCCTGTATAGGGTAAAAAGTGCTTGTGCACACAAAAAAGCACTGGAGAAACCAGGAAAGTTAAACTAGTAATCATCCTTCAAGGAAAGTGATGTTTAACCTCTCTTCCTCCTGGAATGTTGAGAATTGATGTAGTTTACAACCTGGTGATCCTATGCTATCTGATGAGCCAGGCTCTGCCTGTATCTTCCAGAATTTGTGTTTTACTTATCCCAGACCCTTTCACCCTAAATTCTTGAACATTACTTCCAGGCCATAAAACTCATCCTTGTGAGAGAGGCCATTTGTACTTTACAGCAGCCTAAGTGACTTCTATGTTATCTTAGGGCCAGGCCAAACCCATGTTTACCTCAGTCATTCTCCCTACACCCTTGAGCATTGTTTCAAAGCCAGCAAGAACCCGTCTTCTGGATGAAGCCATGCGTACTTTGTAAAGAGCTTCAGTGTAAACATGTCTTAAGCTTTGTTCTACTCATGAGGCTGAGTTAACTGTTACCTGAAAGCATTTTTCCCAAAATTGTGCTGTGATTAAATATGGCAAAAATATATGAGTTGATGTTAGACTCCAGAAGTTCTGGACCAGCACAGGTACCAAAATCAGGCTGAACCAAGTTTCAGCTCATATATTCACGGATTGTTTCCCTGCCGACTATAAAGCCTGCAGGGACCCTCCACAGAACCCCACCATCAACCTACAGATGGCTCAGAGAACATCCATTAAAGGCAGAAGGAAGTGGGAGCTGGAGGATGGGGAAGAGCGTTATGAAATGCTGTCCTCTGGATGTGACATGAATATTGTACAGATGAACTCATACAGCTGTGGCTACCTCTGCAAGACCTGCACAAGATCCAGCCACTTAGAAACTTCCAGCATGGAGGAAGGAGGAGTTCTCAAGGCCCCACTCCTGGGTGAGGAGCTATTGGCAGTGCATGGCTGCTGGGGGAGGAAGAGGCACCTTCCTTACGCATATGGCTAGCATTGATTGGGCTCAGTGGGTTTAATAAATAAACCCCTAAAAAAGGAAGACATGAAGCTGGGGAGATGTGATGGAAGGTCCTGGAAAGAGTTGGAGTTGGGGATGGAGAGGTAGATATGGTCAAGATACACTCCATGTGTGCGTGAAATTTTCAAAGATAAATACATAAATTTTAACTAATTTTGTGTTTCTTGCATAAAATACTTTGAGAGTATATTTGTGTGTGCTGTTTGAAGGCATTTTGATCATCACAGACAAAACAGCAAACACACATTTACTACGTTGCTGAGTACATTTCATTTTCAGGATCTTTGCATTCTTATTATATTATATTATAATATAATATAATAATTATATTATATTATATAACATGGAGAATTTTTACAGCACTGTACAGTAATCTCTGTCTTTTGATTGGAGTATGTTGGTATAGATATGATAGGATAAAAGGGTAGATTATTGAATCTACTTTTAAAGAACAACTTGTTTAAAAATGTTTTACATTGCTATGGATTTTAGTTTATTGATACAAATTTAGAGTTAATTTTGTTATACTATATATATATTTCTACTCTCATTTGAGGTATTATGTTTATATAACTCATTTAAATTGTAATGGATAATTAAGAAATACAGATTAATAATTAGTCTTCTATGATAATCAAACTTCTAGTCATGTTAGTTTTCTGGATATACATAGATATATTTCAATTAGGTAGGTAATCTTCAAACACTTCAAAGACCTAAAGAATATGGCATTTAAAATGTTTTAAGAACTTTGACTTTCTGGACATTGAGACATGTCTGCTCCTGGCAGCACCAATCTACTTTAAAGAACATAATGGTCATTGAAGAAACTCATTATGGAGTTTGTTTTCTTTGTGGCAAAAGTTAGCCACTGGGCAAGAAAGTGCCCTCACATCGACTGCTAACAGTATGCTGTCCAAAATGGACCAACAGGGCACAAAATAAAGGACTACTGATCCTTGCCAAGACAAGTGTGGTTGCAGCTTTGGCAACAGGTGTCCTCTGAGGCCAGAACAATATGGCACCATCGCTGAAAATGGCTTTGCAATCTGGAAAAGGTACAGTGCCCCTTTCTTTGAAGGCAGCTGAACAGGCAGTGGACCGATGGCTTCTGGTGTGCAATGGAACAGTAACTGAAACAGTTATTCTTGAAGAAGTAACAAAGCTGATAGAGTCTAACCTCTCAATGGTAGACTGGCATTTAATAAAGGAGATGAAGCCACCCACAAGTTGAGAAGAATGGGCAGCCAAATTCCAAAAACACCAGCAATTTCCAGAATTTAAAATCCTGAATCATGACAGGACACTGGCAGAGTTCAAGTTTATCTAGTACATGGAATACATGCACTGAATATGAGGTCGAGCTGTAGGCCTTGTCTACATCCTACTTCACAAATGAGTCTGTCAGATACACTAAGCCTGTAGGCCGAAGATGATGCCCCGATGTGCAGAGAAACCTCGGGTGACTGTCCAGGCAGCTGGATGTTTCTGTCATAACTCGTTTTTCAGAAGTCACTTGTTTGCACTTCCCGTGTTACTAGGTAACATTATTTCCTTCTCCGGTCTCTGAGGGAGCTGAAGATTAGATAGTTATAGTTACAGTTTTCCTTGTTAAGAAATTCAGAAAAGAAACTCACTAAGAGGTGTTAGGTATATAAGATGGAAAAACATTATAAGATAGTTTTCTGTTGGTAATATAAGTTAGGATAGAAAGTGAATTAGGAACATTTTGGGCTCACCAAAATAGGATGAATAATGAAATTTTTTTGTCTGAATCTGTCAAATGTTAATGGAGTAGACATTGTTAATATAATTCTTGACTGTATATATTATATATACTTTTTCTTATATTAGTTATAAATTTTTTATTTTAAACAAAAAGGGGAAATATGGTTGATATATTGTGCACCCCAATAAATTTATCTGGGGGTCAGAGAACAGAACAGCCACTATATTAAACATAGAGGTTAGGCAGTGGTAGCACATGCCTTCAATCCTAGCATTCTGGAGGCAGAGATCCATCCAAAGCTCTTTGAGTTCAAGGCCACACTGCAAATAGCCAGGCATGGCAACACACACCTTTAATCCCAGGAAGTGATGGCAGGAAGCAGAAAGGTATATAAGGTGTGAAAACCAGAATCTAGAGGCTTTTTAAGCTTTTAGGCTTTTAGTAGCAGTTCAGCTGAGATCCATTCAGATGAGGACTCAGAGGCTTCCAGTTTGAGGAAACAGGATAGGCTGAGAAGTTGGCAAGGTGAGGTTAGCTGTGGCGTGTTCTGTCTCTCTGATCTTTCAGTGTTCACCCCAATATCTGCCCCCAGGTTTGTTTTTTATTAATAAGACCATTGAGCAATTTGTCTTACAGTATGCCAAGTTCTTTCTGTAATTATAGTTAGTAATATAATTGTTTGTAAGTGTTGCTTTACTATTTGTTTTTAAATTTATTCCACATTTTCTTGTTTTTTGATTCTTGGTTATCTTTGCATTTAAACAGTACTAGCCGGGCGGTGGTGGCGCATGCCTTTAATCCCAGCACTCGGGAGGCAGAGCCAGGTGGATCTCTGTGAGTTCGAGGCCAGCCTGGGCTACAGAGTGAGTTCCAGGAAAGGCGCAAAGCTACGCAGAGAAACCCAGTCTCGAAAAACCAAAAAAAAAAAAAAAAGTACTTTCTTTATATCCATCTACTGCTTTCTGTTAATGACTTAAACATCATTTCTTATATTGTAAAGATCCCAGCTGATACCTTGAATTATCAGCTACAATAAATTGCTACTATTTTCACTTCCTAGACCATAATAGGATCACAAAAAATTAGCATTATTTCTTCTTCTGATCTCTTATGACATAATTGTCACAATTTTTATATATTTTATTATTTTTGTATAGTCAATATTCACTTAGATTTTCTATTTTTTTTTTTTTTTTTGGAGAGGGAATGTTGAGACAGGATCTCTTTATAGAGCCCTGGATATCCTGGAACTCTCTACATAGACCAGGTTGGCCTTGAACTTACAGAGATCTACCTGCCTCTGCCTACCAAGTGCTGGGATAAAAAGCATGGGTGCCATTACACCTGACCTCATTTAGATTTTCTTATATTCAATTCTTTAATGCTCATTTAAAGTGTGGATTTAATACTTAGAAATGAGAATAATATAATAATATAAATTTTCATTTCCTGTTACTCAATTTTACTTAGAGAAACATAGGTAAATACAGAAGAATCTGTGTTCCCATTAACTAAACATACTAGGAAAATGGATGCACACATAGATTTGGTTCAAACACCTACCAGTGCACATATGTAACCCCGGCCACACTAACAGGCATGTAACGTTGTAGTTTTCTGTCCAATTTCTGCCTCTACCTTAGAATAACATGCATGCTGCACCTCTCCTCAGACTGACTTACATTTTGAAAGATCAGACCTTTTGCAAGGTAAAGTGCTGTATTTACTGTTGATTTTGTGGAGTTTTAACCACTTCATGTGCAAAACTGTGCTTAATGCAGTTTTTTACCAGGTTTATGTCTACGTATTTTGTGCCAGCAATGACATTTTGCGTGCTGTGCACTTACGTACATTTTGCTCCAAGGCTTGTTTTCTCTTTGTGAATTTGCAAACTTTGTTCTTAGGAATGTAGACTCAGGGAGCTGTGTTCTGTTCTTCCTTTTCTGGTTTTGTGTTTGTTTTGGTTCTGCTGAGATACCTTTTGCCTGAAACATTCTATGTAGTTATGAAATGCTTAGTTTGGTTTATTTTTCTGTTGTGCTTCTCTTTGTCTAGAAAACCTTTATTTCCTCTTTACTTAGGAAGGCTATCTCTGTTAATTATAGAATTCTAAATCAGCAGATATTCTCTGTTCCCGTCACTTCTGCCAAGAAACCCGGTAATGGTCCTGATTTTACTCCTTTGAAAATGTAAACCCGTTTCCCTCTGTATACTAGTATTTGGGAGGCTGTTTTTCAATAATGTATATGTGGTCTCTTTGCATATACCCTTCTTTGGGTTGAAAATCCATTTCTGATTGTGTGAGTTGATATATTTTATTGGTCTCTGAACAATGGTCTTCTATAAAGTTAGCATTGAACATCTATTAGAGTTGATATCATGTCTACTCTACCCTTTTAGGTCTCTAATTATGAAGATTTTACATCACGATTCATAAATCTCTCACATTATTTCCTAAAATTTTATATCGTTTTTACTTTTAACCTTCCAATCTAAATACTACCTTTTTGATCATCTTCCAGCTTATAGGGCCTCTCTTTTGCTTTATCTGATACCCTGTTACTTTCAAGTTATTAACTATAGTATTTTGTTATTATATGTCCTTATCTGGGTTTTCCATTTGATCTTTAATAATTTCAATCCTCGGATAAATTTTTCTGTTTGCTCATTTATTTTTATTGAATATATTTATCTCAGTTCTTTGAAACTGCATCAATAAGCCTCAAACCTAGCATTGTTTCTCAGGACCTTTGTTACTAACCCCAGAACCCCAATCTTTTATCTCTCCAGCACATAAAGTCACATGAAACTTCTTTCAGGGATTTTTTTTTCTTTTATTCTTGGCCTCTTGCCTTATATGTCATAATAAGCTAATGTTTTTAAAGTTTGGCTCACTTCTTTGCACCTCACTGACTTCTGAAGTCCTGAATTTCCAAGCTCTGGCTGCCATAGTAACACAGAATCCCAGGATTTTATTCACCGTCTTATTATACAGATGTCTAAAGTTCTGATGGCTTCATTAGCTGTTAGCTGTCACCTTTCCACTTCCTAATGTTTAGCTCAATCCCCATATCATCTCTTCCCTCTGTGATCTAATCTGCAAACCTTGATTACTAAACAACTACGCAGTGCCTTACAACTGCCCACTTACATATTTTACGGGGCTGTGCTCATGGCTGCACTCATCAGAAGCATTTGTTTGCTTCAAGTTTTCCTGGATACTTCACCTCAGTACCGGTTCTATTTCCTGCAACTTCTGATATGTTGGTATTGTCACTGGCCCCATCGCTGTCCAATTAGTAAAGCTCAGCCAGCTCCTGTGCCTTCCTCTTCTCCAAAGATTGTACCTACTCATCTTGCACAGAGGGAAGAAGAAGGAGCTGAGATGCTGCGCTCAGGGAATTTTAAGGCTTAGATTTACATTTCCACTTGCTGTGGATAATACTTCTGTGAACTTTGGATAGTCTGTCATCTAAATTGTGATAAGCATATTTTAATCACACACACAAAAAATAAAGCCATTAAGCACAAAACTCCCCCCAGAGACTTGTGCATCTTATTTTATTCTTTCAAAAGCAGTCACACTCTGTGACATAGGGATGGTGATCCAAGTCTATTCACAGCCACCACTGAGACTCCAACAACTTACAACCAGCTCCTGACTCTTCAAACATTGAGGATGAATAAGGTGAAATCTTTTATTATTATTATTATCATCATCATCATCATCATCATTATTATTATTTTACTTTTTCCTTTTTGAGTGTATGACCATGAGCTACCATCTTTGTATGTGACATCCAATAAAGAAGAATATGGAGTTTAATGACCAAAGCATAAGAGATCATCCGGGACCAGTGTCTGATTTTATGATCTTGAACAAGTCAAACTCGAAGCCTAGCAGAAGTCAAAATAATAGTGTTTTCCTCCTTTGTTTGTTGTCGATGTTAAATGAAACAAAGCAGGTAAAATACTTAGCACAGTGTCTGACACATTATGCACACTCAATAAATGTTAGCTGTTTCCATTTCCATCCCAGACCAGTGACACTCCAGCAGTGACAGGTACAGACACCCCAGCAGATCCGGGGGTGGGGGGTATCCAAACACACTTGATTCCCTTTACTCATTAGCCCTCAGAGTGGAAGGAAAAACACAAGATTCACTTATGAAGCTCTTCTGCTTCTGCCCCTAGAACACCCAGAGTCTAAAAAAACCAGACGGTGGGAAAGGAAGAAAGCAGATCTGCTGCATTCATATCGAGCGGAACATGCGTATTAACTATACGTAAGTCATCTTCTGTGGTGTCTCCCTAGGTGCCTGTTTCTACATCTCTTACTGTCGGTAAGAACTTACCATTATTAAGCTCTCTTGCATTCCGATCTGAGAAGGCAGCAGGCATGTGAGTTAAGGCCCAGAGAAGGGCTGTTAGTGCGCTTCCTCTGTGTGCTTCCAGCCGGCACGCTTCACCGGCGCCGCTGGAATTCGTGGCTTTGTCATCACAATTTCATAGATTAGGAAAGGCAGATACAAAGAAATTAAGTTACTTATCGAAGTCATGCAGATAAAAACCAATGACTCATCCTCTGGGTGCTCACAATCTGTGAAATAGACAGTTTTTCTAACAGAGCATTTTAAAAATTCCATTACGTGTGCCCTTACCCAAAAGCTTTAGTAAGCATGGGGGCAATTGGAAACTGACTTGATATTCAATGTTCATTTAGGCGTTGGGAGTTGTGTCTCACAAGCTGCATCCGGGTACGTGAGGTCTTCCTGGCGTCACATGACTTGACTGCATAATGAACACAACCGGCTTTCTTCTCTGCATAACTGTAACAGCCTTTAATAAGGTAAACGGGAATCTCTTAAAACGCTATTGGGAAAACCATTTCTATAACTTTTTAAAGAAACTTGTAAAGCGTGTTAATGGCAAGTGTGAGTGAGTTAATGGACAGCCTCGCTAGAAACAGTACTGAGAAAACTGAAATGTCTTCTCTCGGGTTAGCAAAATTGCCAGCACGATCAAAGCTTGTCCAAGGCAGGACTGGCAAGAGGGCTCAGAGGGTCAAGGCACTTGCTGCCAAGCCTGACAACCAGAGTTCGATCCCAGGAACCTACATGGTAGAAAAAGAGAATTAATTCTCGATCTCCATGTATGCAATGTGATACGTGTGCCACCACACACACACTAAATAAACAAGTCAATAAATAAATAAGTAGATAGACTGCCTATGATATCAAACATTTGAGAATATTTATCACTTTAAAAAAAAACTTAAAATTAAGCACAATTCCTAGGAACATATGATTCAGAACATTGATAATTGATTTTCAGTCTGGTGAAGATTATTCCCCAGACATATATATGATGCAATCTCCATGCTTGGATTTATCACTGTTGATATAATGGATGAGCCTCATAAGAATACATCTGTCTCTGGCTTTCAATATGCCAATGCCACAAGTTTTAAAATATAATATAAATAGTTGTTAAAGAGATCATTCCTGGAAAACCACCGTCCACGAAAGAAATGCTAGTCGCTGGAACTGCAGGAGACAGCTTCCTAGAACGGAAATGATCTTGCCTTTTCCTTGGAACTCTTGGTGCAGAAGGAAAGCATTTAAACAACAAATATCAACAAACATCTGAGATTTCCTCTAAATGGTAGCTTTGCCTGAGGGTTAGATGACTTCATCACCCGTGAAAAAACAATTTTATGTGCTTTCTCCTGCTCCTCTTGCTGTTCCCGTGCATAGACATAAAAATAACTATAAATTTTTTAAAATTTAATAACTTTAGTACCAAGAAGCTTACTCAGAGTTTAAGGTCAATGCCTAACTGGTTGGTGAATAAATGAAACAGCACTGTGTGAGGCCCTTGTATGGCTCTTGTTGGAAGGCAGGGCAGGGTAGAAGGACCAGTACCTGGAAGCACAGGACCTGACAGTCACCAGGTGGCCAGGACTTGGTCAACTCCCAACAGAGGACCTTAATTTCCAAATATGAAAACCAACGAACACATCTCAAATATCTCCTCTTATTTCAAAATCCTCTCATTCTATACCAGTCTTTAGAGGAGGAAAGAACAATCACTGTCCTGGGGGAGGGAGGGCCAAGACAAAGGAAAGAGGAAACGGAAGTGTAGTAAGTACACAGGCTTTCACTGCAAGCTGTTCTGAGAGGTGGCTTTCTAGACAGATTTGAGCACTGCATTAGTTTCCTGCCCTCTGTAAGAAACACATTCATCTCCCCGAAGTTCTGGGTCCACAAAGCTGAGATCAAGACATCATACAGGCCCACAGTCCTTCTAGGGTTCACATGGAGGCCATGCTTCTCACTTCCTGAAAGTCCCCGCAGTCCTTGACCTGCACCCCTCTGATGTGTGTACCCCCTTCACTGTGTATCTCCCATGTCTGCCCCTCCTGTAGATACCTGTCATTGAATTTAGGCTCACCCAGATAATCCATAATGATATCCTCACCATAGTTGGGTTAGGATCCTTAACCTAACAACATCTGCAAAAACCCTTTCATAAATAAACTAGGGCACGCAGGTTCTAGAATGAAGATATGTTCCCTCACGCACAAAAGATAGAGTGTGTATCCCTACATTTAATTCCCATGTACTGGCCTAAACACTCGGAGCTGCTCTCAGATCTCTTTGTTTTTCCATAACTTTATTTATATTTTGAACTCCCCATTTTCCTAATCAATGGCTTTCAGATTTCAGTCAGTGCAGGGTTTCTGCTCTTAGGATTCTGTCTTTCCATACAATTATCAGCTGAGTCCCCAGTTTGCTTTCATGCAAGTCATCTCTGTCCCTTTCACACATGGAATAAAGACACAGTAAGATTTCAGTTGTATGTGAAGTGGGGATCTGGTTATGTGTGTATGCATGTTTATGGGAGGGTGCACATTTATTAAACATGTGGACGTATGTGCACATATTTGCATAGGCCAACGTTAATAATAATAAGCTGATGCAGAAAGAGTATTATTTGAAGTTTATTAAAATTATGACTTCAGAGACTGAGAGATAATTTAGGTGTCATTCTTCAGGATGACATTATTTTTTTTTAAATGTATCTATCTAACATCTACTTACCTCCTTCTCCTTTCCCTCTCTCCCTCTCTCCTCTTCTCTCTCTCTCTCTTTTGAGACCCAAGGCCGGCTCATCAATGAGCCCCAAGGTCCATCTCTCTCTATCTCTCCAGCTCTGGGATTATAAGCACATGCCACTGTGCCTAGCTTTTTATGTGAATGCAGAAGATCAAACTCATCTGCATGCTTTTACAGCAACCCATTTTACCTACTGAGTTATCGCTCAACCCCTAAAGTTATATCTTAATAAATTTTAAACAATACCCTTTCTGATTGTTATTATTAAAGTTGTCTTATTCTCCCAAACTGTGGTCTTTTCAAGGAATCTTTGTCAGTTCAGGCTTAAGACATTGCCTTGGTGGCAACATTACTAGCGGTAAGTAAATAGGATGGTTTTAGTGGCTACTCCAGGGGTTCATGAGTTGGACGTCTGGTCCCTCATGAGGTAGTATCAGGAAGTGGTGTGGACCTTTAAGATGTGGAACCTAGCTGAAATTCCTTAGATCATGAAGGGCTCTGCATTTGACAGGAATTAAGATGCTTCTTATGGAACAAATTGATGAGTCCTCATGATAAAAGAGCAAGCCTGACCCTACACTTTATTTCTAGCCTCCTATTTCTGAATGGCATCTCTTCCACCTGTACTAACTTCTGCCAGTGCATGCCATCCACCACAAGCAGAGGCCAAGCCACTGGGACTGCTGTGTCTTGGGCTTTCAGCCTCTAACACCGTGAACTAATGAGCCTCGTCTCTATAACATATCCACACAGTATCATTCTAGTGATGAAAAGTAGACTCCTACAAGTGGCAAAGGCCCTCCCTAGCTAAATCCACCGGTTTAACATGATTTACTCAAATATGCAAGCCTGAGCAGAGTGTGCTGCCTACAGCAGAAAATAAAATTGTGGAAAGCTGATACAATCTGGGGAGTTCAGGGAACTCGGACTAAGCAGTATGGATAAAATAGAAGGAGAACACGGCTCTGTGCTAAGAAATCACTTGGCCAGATAAGTATAGTCAATCTGTGAAGGGCACTGAGACACAGACATGGTGTTTAAGCTTTAGTGCTACAGGCAAGGAGAAGCCAATAAAAGCCTTTGATCCAAAGTGTAGCAATAATAAAAGTGATATTGAGTCACTTCATAGTGTGATACAGGATGGAGTGAGAGCTGGAGACAAAATGAAGCAGGTGCACCAGCAAACCTTTGATACAGAAACTCAAGCATAGTCCAGGATGAGCACACACAAAGATTGTAGAAGCAGGAAGGCTGACTCAACACTGGAATGAGCTCCATTTCTGATATTTCCTTAAGATAATAATAACCTATTTAACCAGTGATGTGTTTGTTGATGTGTAATAATAAAAAACTGATGGGTCACACCTAACAAAATCACTGTCTGTACAGGGTTTGTACTGGGTTCTACCTACAGCAAGACCTGTGCAAGATGGGGCTATCAACTTTCCACCATGGTTAGAAGGGCTCATAAGTTCCCACCTCTCGTGAGGAGATACAGATTTCAATGCTTTGCTAGGGAGTGGAGAGTCACTTTCTTTTGCACTGTAATCACCAGCATGTCAACATGCCCCCATAAATAACTACTTCCCACCCATGTTAAGATGAATTCAATGGGTCACAATTTTAAATTTTAAAACATCAAAATCTGTGGAGCGGGACCTGTTGGGAAGAAGAAGTGGTTAACAAAAGTGGTTGGGGATGAGAAATGGTAATGGGGGAATGAAAATACCAAGAAACATTGCATACTTGCATGAACAGGTCAGAAAGAATGGATTTAGTTTTTAAGGGTTGGGCAGCCCTGTAAATCAATGGAACCTTTGTCTACCACATACTCTCAATATGTATCTTTGAGAGAAGTCCGTGTGTGAGAGAAAACTTGAGTTCTTTTACAAGAGGGTTAAAAAACAGGTGTGAGGTATGCAGCCAGTATCAGAAGGCCTGAAATTTCATCTCAGTTTCACCAATAACAGCTGTGTGGAGTATTAGGCCTATTATTTCACACCCTGAGCTTCCATTTCCCCAGCTGTAAAACAGAAAATTGAAAGCCTAACTATAGCATCATGGTCAAATTTAAACAAACGAGAAAAAAAAAAAAACATGAAAGTACTCATGATTTCACAAGGCGGTGTGAGTGCAAGGTTTGAGTTTTGTGAGCAAGTGCATAGAAGGTGAAACTGGAGCTCTCATGTGTCTAAAGTGAAACTTCTGTCAAATGCTCTACAGTGATTCATTCCCGCCACACTGAGTCAGATCCGACAATGGACAACAAATCAGAGGGGCCTCCCACCTGAATGCTAGCTGCTTAGTTCTCAAGATGCATTCAGAGTGGTAAAATAAGAGAAAGAACCAAAGGGGATAGAAATCAGAAGGGAAGAAAGCAAAGTACCTCTTTTTTGCAGGTGGCATGATCCTATTCTTGAAAGACCACAATGACTTCACCAGAAAATTCTTACGTCTTACAAGCATGTTCAGCTAAGTAGTATAACACAAAACCAACATGTGAAAGAGCAGATTTGTTTCTATATAACAAGGATGATCTTGCTGAGAACGAAATAAAAAGGAAATCCTCACTCACATTACCGTCAAATAAATAATAAAGTGCCTAGGAATAAACCCAACCAAGGAGATGAAAGGGCTCTATCATGAAAACTTTAAAACACTGAAAAGAGAAATTGAAGAAGACATCAGAAGATGGGAAGACCTCCATGCACCTGGATTGACAGAATTAATATTGTTAAGACGACTGCATTACCAAGAAAGATTTATAAATTCAGTGCAGTCTCATGTATATTCCAATGACATTCCTCATAAGAAACAGAAAATAAACTCCAAAATTTATATGAAGCACAGAAGTTCTGAAACATCCTAAGCAGAAAGAGCAATGCTGGAAGTATCACAATGCCTGATCTCAAGTCATACAACAGAGCCATAGTAAGGAAAGCTATATGAGATTAGTACAAAATCAAGCATTTGGGTCAACTGAATAGAATAAAGAACCCAGAAATAAACCCACATAGCCGCAAAAGTGCCTAAAACACATTCTGGGAGGAAAATCCTCTTCAGTGAATGGTATCACCAAAGGGAATTTCCTACAGGTATCAGAGAAACTGGTACCCATAGAAGAATAAAATGAGAAACATCACTTTCATCCTGCACAAAACTTAGTTCAAAATAGATCAAAGAATGGAGTGTAAGACCAGAAACTTCAAAACTACTGGTGGAAAACACTTTGAGATGCAGTCGTATTCAAGGGCTTTGTGAAAAGGACTCCCATAACCCAGGCAATAATCCCAGGAGTTGACAAATAGGATGACCTTGAAGCATTTCTGTACAGCAAAGGTAGCATTCATCAGACTAAAGAGATAGTCTACAGACTGTGAATAAGTTTTTGCCCACCACATCTCGGACAGAGGACTAATACCTAAGATATATAAAGAACTACAAAATTAAGCACCAAAGAATTCTAAATCATCCAAATAGTGAATGACCTGATGAACTGAATAGACAGTTCTCAAAAGAACAAATGTAAGTGGCCAAAAATATCTAAAATTATGTTCAAACTAATGATTCCTTGAAATCCCAATTCACCCCAGTCAAAATGGTTAATGTCAAGCGTCAAGGAAATAAGGACTACAGAGGGAAAAGGTGAACTCTTACAGAGTGTTGGTGGGAATGTAAACAAATGTAGCCACTAGGGAAGTGAGCATAGTGATTCCACAAAAACAAAAACTAGAACTCTATATAAGCCAGCTATCCACTTCTGGAAATATACCCTAAGGACTCTTAAGCCAACATATCAGGAATATTGTACATTCGTGTTCATTGTTGCACTGTTCACAATAGCTAAGAAACAGAAGCAGCCTAGATGTCAATAAACAGAGGAAAGGATAAAGGAAATGTTGCACATCTACACAATGCAATATTAATCAGCTGTGAAGGACAATTATATCATAACATTTACAGAAGAATGGATGTGATGGATCATTATGTTAAGTGAAATAAGCCAGACCCTGAAAGACAGATGTCTCATTCTTTCAACTGTATCTGAAATATAAAAATGTGTGTCTGTCTGTCTGTCTGTCTGTCTGTCTGTGTGTGTGTGTGTGTGTGTGAGAGAGAGAGAGAGAGAGAGAGAGAGAGAGAGAGAGAGAGAGAGAAAGACAGAGAGAGAGAGAGAGAAAATATAAGAAAGGAGATCATGAAAACAGACAAAGAGAAGAGAAGAGTTATGGGAAAGAGAAGGCAATGGAATGCATGTGACATCAAAGCAGAAGGGGGCTCTTCTGGGGGCAAGAAATGAGACCAGCAAAAGAAAGTCTGGGCAAAAGGGTGAAGGGCAGCAGTTCTGAGAGACAGATCACAGTCCATTGGCTTTTATGCATGAGAATGCCATAAGGGAGCATAATGTCTGTGACCCATTTTGAATTAATTTTTGTGCAGGATGGAAGTGACAGTCATGGTGTATCACAGACAGGTGAGACATTAAGTCCCAGAGAGGTGTGGTGGGAACCCCTCTGAGGCCAGGCATCATCAGGTGCTGAGTGTTAGACCATCAAGGCACTCACGTGCAAGCCAAGGGTGGACTTCGCTGAGTATGACCTTGCTTTTAGGTACACAGAGACAAAAACACTAAGTCAAAAGCCAAGGCACAAGACAAGAGGCAAAGGCCTGTTACCGGAGGTCAGGTACAAGGAAGCAAGTACTATGATGAACACAGAAGGAGTTTTGACATTGAACAGCGATTTAGAGGTACCTCAGGCAACCTTGAGCAAATACAGCTCCAAGCTGTGTGCACTTATGGTGATATCTGTGCTGAAATGTGATTCTATTTGTATGTTAATAAATAAAGTTGCCTGGGGGTCAGAGCTAATAGCAAGCCATAGCAGAAGCCAGGCAGTGGTGGCACACACCTTTAATCCCAATCACATGACAGACAGATCTCTGTGTATTCAAGGATACAGCCAGCATGGAGACACACGCCTTTAATCTCAATGCCAACCATAGAGACCTAGAGGTCTGTATAGACAGGCAGTGACAAGGAGGTCATGTGGTTGAGTTTACAACCAATAAGAAGGCAGAACAGAAAGTCAATAAAAAGGCAGACACACAGGAAGTAGGCTTCTTTTTGAGGGGAAGGACGGCAGCGGCAGGAAGGGTAAGAAAGGGATTTTAGTATCAGCTCTTAGCTACTGCTCTGACCTCTTGGGCTTTTAACTCTGCATTTGGCTCTGTGTTTCTTATTTAAAAAGACTGTTACATCTACATGCACTACTATCTTGGAACACTGAACTCTTCTTCTGGTACAATTGTCTTTCCTAATCTTAGGTGCCACAGGTTATGTTTTTATTTATTAAATATCATCTTGTTTGGGGGAGGACAATCAATCCAGCCTTGTCAATGTCTCTTTGATTCCTGAGTCTCTCATCCAGTTAATTAGTCATTGCCCCCAGCTCCATGTCACCCTCAGGTTTGATGAGTGTGCTTTTTAAGCTTTGCCACAGATTGATTCAAATTTGCTCAGAACCCCCTGGCACATGCCTAAAAAGTGCTTCTAGGAGACAACTTGCTTCAAAGACACTTCATACATCCTCGGGGTGTCCTTCTTCTATAAGGGCAGCAAGAAAAGTACTGCCATCAAATCAGATGTCTTTGCCAAAAGTGGGAACATACTTAAAGCCACAGCACTGGTCCTTGTTGTTGGGGGATTTTACTCTTTTGAGGGGCCTGCCACCCAGCTCCCCAATAAATCATACACAGACGCTTATTCTTAATTATGAATGCCTGACCTTAGCTTGGCTTAGTTTCTAGCCAGCTTTTCTTAAATTAAATTATCCTAACTATCATTTACCTCTGGGCTTTTCCTGTTCTTTTACTTCTGTAAATCTTACTCTTACTCCATGGCTTGCTGTGTAGCTGGTGGCTGGCCCCTGGAGTCCTCCTCCTTCTCTGGCTACTAGACATTTTCTCCCAGATTTCTTTCTCTACATTTTCTCTCTGCCTGCCAGACTTATCTTTTCTCCTGCTTTGCTATTGGCTGTCCAGTTCTTTATTAGACCATCAGATATTTTAGATAGGCAGAGGAACACAGCTCCACAGAGTTAAACAAATGCAACATAAACAAAAGTAACACACCTTAAAATAATATTCTACTACAGCTCCTTTTCCACTGCATTCGCCTTTCTTACATGCTTGCAAATATTTGCCTTCTCCTCTCCCCTTCAAGATGTAAATACAGCCTCCTGGGTTCATTTAGTGTCACTCATATGTATATGTTCTTAGGGTTGCCCATTTGGTATTAGACAATCAGTTTAGGAGGTTGATGCCTGGAGAAGAACAATTGCCCCTCTCTTTACAGTCATTAGTTGTCTATAACTCTTTGTCTAGAGGTGAGGTCCAGTGAGCCTTCCCCTATCCATGTTAGTATTCTCGTTTTTTCATATTTCTCAATAATATTTTTGAGAGTTCATGGATGCAAATTCCCCACCATATTATAGAAGGGACAATCTCACAGAAGATATCCTGGTCCTCTGGCTCTTACAGTCTTTCCGACACTCCCCCCACAATGTTTTCTGAGCCTTAGGTATAGGGGTTGCATTTAGATGTATCAATTAGTGTTAGGCACACCAAAGTCAATTGTCTTCTGTATTTTGACCAGTGGTGGCTTTCATTACTGGCTTGTATCTATTGCAAAAGGAAGCTTCTTTGATTAGGTATAAAAGATACACGCATTTGTGAGTATAATCATGAGTATTGAGAACAGAGTTAGAGATTATACTGGTTTGGGAAAGCGGCAATGGTGGGTTCTCCTCTAGATCCCACAGCCTCACCAGCCATGGGGAGTTACCTAGACTTACAGCACCAGGCATGAATTCCCTCCTGTTGAGTTGGCGTTAAGTCTGATTAGATAGCTGTTGGCTACCTAAATCCATAGTGGTGCAGATGTCATTTCCCTTTCCAAATCTTACCTTCAAATTTATGTCTCTGAAATATACTTTCTCTCCTGACTATTAATTGGAACATTTGCCTGTCCCAGGCTTTCTGCATCTCTCTTCATAAATCCTCCAAAGCCCAAAGTAGCTTGCCTATGATACTGCCAAGTGCTAAGATCCTTCTGGAATACAGTTTGCCCAAGTTTTGACCAACTCTAGGGACAGCTTGGTGTTTTCTCATTATGATTTCTCTACCTGGGCTCCTGTGCCTTCTTAACTGTGTTTGTGTCACACTTGCTCATTTGAAGATCATTCTTCCTGATGGAAATACCAGGTGAATCCAAAGCTGGGTGGTTGTTTTCTGTCATAGATGATATTTGCCACTGCTCCATCAAGTCTTATCCTCACATTGTCCTTTCCAGTTATCGTAAGCATTTTGAGGTTTAGAGTTTCTGTTTCCATCTCTCACCACTATAATATACCCAGCCCTGCTAACGAGCCCCTCTTCAGTCTTGTATCCTGGCCCACAGAAAAGCAGTGAAGGTACAGAAGAACAGAGAGAGCTAGGCTGTCCTGTCCTGTTCTTGTGCAGTCCAAACAGAAGAAGCAAGACAGGTATCAGCAGGACCCAAAATCTGAGCATGGGGTCTTAGTTGCTGGAGAAGGCAAGACCCAAGGTTGTTGACCATCCCTTGTTGAACCACAGAGTTGAGTATTTTAACTACTTACCTGATACAGGAGCACTTGGATTTTATTTTATTTTCATTTTAGAGTTGCCTTATCTTAATTCCCAATTGTTATTTAATTAACAGTGTTTTGGACCACTTCAGCTTCTAGTTATTCAGTAAGTTAAATATTGAATGAACTATAAACAAACACTTGAGAAGATGCTACTTAAAGGAACTCATCCCTCTGTCCTTTATAATATGAATAAACTCACCCTTGAATTTTTATTGCAATTTTCAGCTAAGGGCTCTGCTAATGTGAGGAAACAGGAGTAAGGGAAGGAGGCATCACTACAGATCACACTGGGATTTTAACCAGGGCCTCTACTGGAGCACAGACTCTCTGGCCATTGTAACTGGGATGCACAGTCAGAGAACAGGAATAATAAATCAGTGAGGTGGCTATGTGGGAGAAAAGAAGTAAACCATCTGCAAATGTGGACTGAAATAGGTTGGAATTCAGCCAAAGAAAAGTCAGGGTAGGAGGGAGCCATACACATAAGGGAATTTGTAAGCAGAAGATCACAAATAGAGCAAGCACTAGAGGCAAGCAAGGGAAACAGGACAAGACGGAGTTAAACACCTACACACCCTTGTCACGTTCCAGATTCCATGGCCACGCTTGCTTTCTGAGGGTTCCTGTGTTGGAGTGCATCCTTTAAAATAAGGTTTCACGGGAGAGCTCACTGTTTGATTAGATGACTACCTTTTCTCCCTCATTAGGAAGTCACTCTCCAGCATGCCAGAATGTCCTTCTTGTCTCTTTAGGGTTTTGTTTTGTTTTGTTTGTTTTTGTTTGTTTGTTTGTTGTTGTTGTTGTTTTTGAGAGCCACCTGTGCTTCTTACATCTTTTGTGGAATATTGGCTTTAGGAATTACAATACTGAGAAATCTACCTCTTCCTAGGAGTTAGTGTTCTTTTCCCTGGCCTTGAATATACTGTCAAATATGACTTCCACTTCAGCAATCCCACGGCCTACATTCATTGGAACTGGGTTAAAAGTGGCAGCTCCCACTGTCATGAAAGCAAATCAAATATTTCTCCAGTGTCCTTCTTCCAATTTGTTGTTATCTTGGATTATTATCTCATCATGTTTGAATAAATCTTAAAATCAAATTTCACATCCTCTCCCTCAACAATTCTTCCAGGTCATTCTTACCTTGAGATCAGGAAAGTAACCACAGTTGTATCAAATCCAAGCAGACTCTGTGGTCACTGAAACCATCTCCACATCTGCACAGACAGCACCAAGAATTTCCAGGCGTCTCTATACTTGTCAGGGAACCAGAAGGTAGAAACTGGTAGGTGAGGCTGGGAAGGCGATTTAGCAGTTAAGAGGACCTGAATTTGTTTCCCAGATCACAATCACTTGCAACTCTAGCCTCCAGGGGAATCCAAAATGATTTTCTGTTCTCCAAGGGCACCAGCATGCATGCACACATACCTGCCTCCCATACACATGTAAACATACTTTTAAAACATAACAAAACAAATCTTTTTTTTTTTTTTAATGAAAGAGAGAAACAAGCAGACCTCCTGTGGTTGAGGTCACCGGGAAGCAGTACAAACCCAAAGTGACGATGGAAGGAGAAACAAGTGATGAAAGGTGGAGCAAAGTCAACAGTGCTGATGTGCAAAGATCCAGATGCCTACAGCAGAGACTGGAAAAGCTTGAAGCAGGGTGTGGTTCCCATATGGTGGTGTGGAGGGGAATGTTTAGATTGGGAACCAGCAATTCATGGGGGTAGGGTGTACAAAAATATTTGGAGCAAGCCAAAAGAGTTTGCTTTGAGACTCAGCTTTGATCCTTCTCGGTCTGTCATTTTTACATTCACGAGAGCAGGTTTTTCTCTTTGTTCACTGCTCCATCCCTCAGGGCTTTGCACAGTCCCCGAGTGTGGGGAATTAATTACTAGAAATTAGTATGGAATCACTCATACACTAGTGTGTTCCTGAATCTTTAACAGATCAGCATGGGTGTGGTACACCATAATAAGACCTGATTTGAAAAAGCTAACACCAGAGCACGAGTTATAATGCAGGACTGAGTCAGCCCTTTGTGGAGGAGGCTGTCCTTCATCAATTACATCAATTGATAACTTGCCTTCTCATTCAATATTGCTCACAGACACAAGCCAAAGAGCTGGGTATAGCTATGGGTTTAACATTGAAACACCTCCCGTTAGAAGAAAGACGCAGTTCAATGTCACAGTGCTTGCCTAGCACGCATGTGTCCCTGTGTCAGGTCCCCAACACCACGAAACAAGACAAAAACTAGAAACTAACATTTACTACAGCGTATGCGAGTTGGAATACTAATCAGCTGTGGTCTTACCAAGGTAATACCTTTAGAAGTTAAAATAAGTTTTGAATCAACCAGAAGCTTCCGAAGAATACTTTTCTGAAAGGTTTTTCCAAAGCAAATCAATCTGAAAGCTTAGATGACACAATTAATCACATTTTACCTCGGTTAAAACTGTTATTAGTGATAATGTTTAGGGAGGTGATAATGGATTCTTTTTGGTTCCCATGCTGCAAAAAATGAGTGGATTCCATTTCTATGTACACTATTTAACAACAGTTGCTAGATTTTTTTTTAAGCCCAAACTATCAGGCAATGGTTACACTGTCAGTGTTTATGTTGAAATTTTCCCAGTAAATACAAAAGATTACAGCTTATTATAACATTGCCAAAAGCAACAAGTTTTGTTGCTTAATCTTTGAAGAAATAGAATGCTAAAAGTCAAATCCTCGGTAACAATGGCACATGCCGCCTGAATCGCCACTTTCATAGCAGCCTGTGGGCATTTTCTGTGGTTCTTTGCCTATCTCCTGGACTCCACGAATATAGGACTCAAAAGAACATGGCATGGTGGGGGCACTTTGTAAATCTCCAGAGGATGCGGCATGCAACCTGACCTATCTGCACATCTCCATTGACATCAGAGAGCTTTAGAGTTGATAATCAGGTGACTAAGCCCCGAGGAGGTCAGTGAGGGTCAAGGGCATGACCTTAGATCACCAGTCTTTCACATATTATCAGCAGGGATGCTGAAGTCACAGACATATGGAGGAGTGGGTGAAAGGTCAGTGCACGGATATCATCATGGAGAGTTCTAATTTCATGCGGTGAGAGGGAAAGGCCTTCAAGCGGGTCTTCGGACACTGTCCCCTCTAAATTTTTCTTTTTAAGCTCATACAAACTGCTGGGATTCCACGTGTAGCTCACAGATGCTCATGGCCATGATGAGAACAAAGGTAGGAAGGAAGCACTGATTTCTCTCACAGCCTCCCTTTCTAGATCTCTGACCTGCCATGGTCTCCTGAAGATGTGGCTGGTTATTGGTGTAGCAGCCGTTAGCTAGGTGTTGCATGAGGAGCACCGAGGAATGAGACCTGAAGCCTTGTAAGGGGGGAGACAGGAGTACTAATCAAAGGGGCAGTCACCTTCAACCTGAGCAGGCAGGAAAGTAGGCCGACTTTGAGTGTTCCAAGGCCAACGCTGAAAAGAAACATGTGAACAGAAAAAAAAAAAAAAAAAAAAAAAAAAGAGAGCTGAGGATATCCAGACCAAATTGTCCCTTGACACAAGTCTACAGGGAAAGACTATGATAATCCATGTCTCCATTTCCATACGAAGGAGATTAAGTGGGATCACGTAAGGACACCATGATTCTGAGGGAGATTCAAGGACTGAATGTTTGTACTCTTCATGTATAGGACCATCATCATCTACTCTCTGCCTGCCTGCCTTTCTTCCTACCTGTCTAACTGTCTGTCTGTCTGTCTCTTCTTTCTCTCTCTCCTCTCTCCCTCTGTCTGTGTGTCTGTGTGTGTGTAGATGGTTTGTGCCAGGACCTTTAGGCCTCAGGAAGACAATCAACACTTTGTCCAAGTGGGCAGCTCACTCATTCTCCTACCTTAAGCATGTGTAGGATCTAGAGTTTGGGCGGAATAAATGCTCCTCTTTAGTGTCTCTGATCTGTGTTCAAAGAAGTTTTTGTTCTAAGCAAGAACAGAGAAGTGAGCTGAATGAAGAATTTTTATCTCTCTGTGGAGTTTATGACATTTGAAGACTTATGTAGGTTATTGCTAATGCTGCACAAGCACTCTGAGAAAAATGCCCCCCCCCAAGAGAGCTGCATTTCATGTGCATGAAGACTCCCAACTTCTGCTTTGCAGATCTGAGTCACGGAGAAAGGATAATTGTGGAAGTAGAGCAGGAAACAGGAGAAAGCACTTACGACATCCGAGAGTGTCAGAGCTGGAAGGTTTCTGAGCATGGGAAATAGCCAAACAAAGGTAGATTAGTGTCTAAAAGTTCCAGCGAATTGTTCAAAAACCACTTCAGCCTTGGAGATGTTCTGTCAAGGTTCCTGCCTCATGGGTTATGTACCAAGTGATTGTCCAGTTGTAAGTTACCAGTGCTAAAAGGCTATTGAGAAGATGAGTGAGGATATAAAATATATTCTGTCCTATTCTCCACTTTGAATATATCTCTGGAACAAAACTTGTACTTGAAATGAAATGGAGAAATATGATTTTATATGAGTTATAGAGTTTGTTTTTTTTTCTCCTTCACACCACTCACAGAACAAAAGCATTTAGAGAAAGACAGCTCAATGTCATGTGCATACTTGCATTTGTTTTCACTGCGGTACATAAGAGACATAACTAACCCCCTCCCTGACTAAAAGCAGAACATTATTTAAGCTCTGCCAACACACTCCGATGCTTTTGAATGGCTAAAAGAATTTTGCATTCCTTCCCACAGGACCTGTAAACTCAAAAGGAAGGATTCTCCCGCAACATGCTCTATCCATAAATTGTGTCCACTTTGCTTCTGAAGTAGTACCCTTTAAAATACGTATAATTAGAAAAAGTGAAAGAATGGAAGGAGGGACCCCATTCATAAACTGTGCTCTTTTTATTCATACGATTTCTGAGACCAGGCAAATTATCATAATCTTCCTGACAGAGATTCACAATTTCACCTAAGAATTGCCATTTCCCCAGACAACTGAAAAGCAGTTTCCGTTAGATGTCGAGATGAACCATTTGTATGTGCTCACGTGTGCTCCCAGGCCATTCCTTGTGAATCAAGGTTATAAATCATTCCCAAATTCAAGTTTGTGCCGGTATTCTAATACGGATGATTTGTACTCTTCGGCTGGTGTCTGTCCCTTAATTTAATCATTACCCCATACAGGCTGGCATTAGTCCATTCAGAATATTGAGAGGTCCAAGTCATCATCCCAGCAAAGAATATCAATTATGTTTTGAAAGCAGACAATTTGATTGGTGTACAAACCACTGTATGTGACTTGTGGTGTTTTCATAAATAAGCCTCTCTTATTTACTCTAAACAATGTCATGCCTTTTGATGTCAGGTCTGTCAGGAAATGTTTAACCTTTTAAAGTATTTTCTAGAAACATTAAAGAAGAAAAGAGAAAGTTTGGCTTCAAAATGTGTTTCTATTAAAAAGAAAACTTCAGCTCCTCCATGAAGATAAATGGAGGCAAAGCTCCAGTGTTGTTCTGAGGACAATAAGTATGGTGCTATGTCAGATCAGAAATAACTTTCCACCAGCTGAGTGGATGCTTCCCAACATTTCCCCTTTGTACAAGTCTGAAAATGATAATAGACTAGAACAGTGCAATTTTCTTACCTGAGGCCTGTTTGCAAGAGTGTACCCCAATGTTAGCTGGATGCTTGCTCAGTTCTCCTCTTTCACTCACTCAGAACCCTGAAGGGCTAGCTCTGGACCCATGGGACTCCCAATGCTGCCTGATTTTTGGATGTTGACAGAGGCTTAAAGGTATCCATCATTAGCTCCACCTCCAGGGACAAAGCAGCCTACCTTTGTTAAGCCATTTGATCCTGAACCAAACCATTACAATTTATTTACTCTGACCTCTGAGTGCACCCATGAAACCAAGTCTACACAGAGACCAAGTCTCTACACACACACAAAGAGAGATTCCTGTCCTAGCTACAGTGATGCTGAGAAGGGCCACCCTTCCTTCCATATGCCCAAATGCCATGTGACAAAGACAGCAGCAAGGGAAAAAAAATATTCACCCATCTCCCCAAATTAATCCTCATCCCTCCCTCCAGTGAAAATGGCATGTGCTTTTGCCCTGGGGATTTCCACATATAAACCCAGAGAGCCGCTTTCCCCAGATACACACCCATCTGCAAATAATGAGCAAACTGTACAGTGGAGAAGTCAGACAATCAAAGTGCCATAGAAAACAATGCCGTGAAAACTCATCCCCCACAGGGTACCATGCTCTGCCAGGGTCAGTGTAGCTGAGGGCCGGCTAATCTGCTGCCCGTCTCCCAAGATCAGTAGTGTCAATAAATACAGAAAATTCCTCCTCACATGTAACCAAAAGCAGAAACTGATACACCCATGAGAGAAGATTGGGAAAATGTTCATTCTTGTAGCCATCCCTAGGAGCCCACATGGAGAGATTGCACACAGCTTCTTCCTGTCCTCTTAGGATGGATTTTGAAACGTTTTCAAATGGTATGAACCATTTCCCCCTCACTTGCACTCTTCAAAGTAAACAACTATCTATCTTTATAAACCTTTCTCCAAAATTTTATAAGACTGTGCTTCTTTTAAAAGTAAGATCGAAATATTTATGCTTTTACAATTTTTTTTCACTTCAATATTTTATGTTTCTATGAAATACATTTTAGTAAGAATTTTCTTAAATATTTTGACAATTTTTCTCACATTTATTAACTTAAACATTAAACACGATTGTGCAGTCTGGAGACAAAGTTACATCTGATGTGAATCTGGCCAAGTTTATATGAGTCTAGTCCCCAACCAGCACCTGGGAGACTCATCTTTCTCGGTTTTACAAACCATGCTTAATATATGTTCTGTTTTTCTCATTAATGATTCTCGGTTCTTGAAATGTATTAATTGGTATTCATTAAGTCTAGGTGTGATTCTAGCAGACTGGGCATGAAGGATTGACCTCATTCTTAAAGAGAAATAGACCTTTACTTTTTAAGAATTACAGTCACATTTTTATACAACCCTTGTGAGCACTTTCTCCTATGAATTTTAAGTTAAAAGGCATGAATAGAGCTTTTGCCTATTCACTGTTAAACTCTCTCCCTCTTGCAATAACATCCTTCATGACAAAAGGAGAAGCATTAACCAGAGTCATTCTGTTTTGACAACTTTTCCTTGGCCTTTACCTCTGTGGCCAGGGGTCATCCATTAAGTGGCACATCCCCAAGCTGGAAATTCCCGTACATCACCATCCCTTTAACATCACCATGAGAATTGAAATAATTATAAAGTTTTCTATAAGGCTGAGCCACACTTTAAACTTCTTTTATACATAGGCTTTGATGAAGTAAAACCATGCTAGGACATTGGAATGCATATTCTCCTATAAAAGGAAAACTGTCCCTGCCATGTATGGATGGTAGTTTTATTGCCATAAACTAATGGCAGAAATAGACAAGGAATTAATTCGGCCATTTAGGTATTAGGAAGAATGGGTTAAAATCAGTCATTCTAAAGGTAAAAAGTCATTTTTTTTTCAGCTTGTATCTAGTTCAATTGGTCTATGTTTAATCGTTGTATCTAATAAACCGTTTATGTGGGTGCTTAAGACCTTGGGAATTTTACTTGGAAGTGCTGCTGGTCAATTTCACCAAGCCAGGTTTTTCTTAGAAAAAAAAAAAGTACAAAGGACTCACTGTGACTATGACAAGCAGATAGCAACTTTTTCCTTGAAAACAATACAGAGGTCACCGTGTTTGTGTGTGTGTGTGTGTGTGTGTGTGTGTGTGTGTGTGTGTGTGTGTGTGTGTGT
>CABHPR010091559.1:0-25259 GCA_902168415.1 Peromyscus melanophrys
ACACACACACACACACACACACACACACACACACACACACACACACAGAGCACACAATAAATACATAATAATAAAAATAAATAAAGTAAAATTTCAAAGTAAATGAAAACAAAAATAACAACAAAATCTTGTTTGGAGAAAGCCTGCCTAGGAGGTGAAAGTGGATGTCCAGGTTAGCAGAACATATTTACATACCATACTGATTGATTTGGATCAGATTTCTGTGTTAAATGCTGATTTTCTACACCAATATGGAGCATAGCCATTGTATCTGAGCTTTTGTTAATTACAGAAAGTTGTATGATCAATTAAATTGGCACCAGTTAAGTTGACTCTACGTAGCAATTCCACAAGATTGGCAGGTGTCTACTACATGTTTTGTTGCTCTTTCTCTCTGTTTTTTTTTTTATAATTTCTTAAATAGAATTCATTAAAACTTAAAACTCCAAGGATTATATACTTTATATGACACCTTACCCAACTGTGGAAGAAGATATATTGCAACCATCTATATAAATCCAGAGATAAATATATTAAAAAAATAAGAAAAAGAAAAGAAAAGGCCAGTACCAAGAGTAATCAGTGTTATGAATCTACTTATATTACCTTCTTGAAAGGACGTAATTAGAGAAGTGGGAAAACCTGGAGGGGGCTTACACTAACACAACCCACCACCAGACATGAGGAGCTTTTGGAGTTATTGGTCAAAAAGTCCAAGAGACTCCTGAAACATAGGGTACTGTTACACAAACAGTTCATGCTGCTGCATACTTTGGAGACAGGATTTGAAGGAACTGAGTTTGACCTGATCTGGTTGCTTCCCCACTGAAGACTAGGTTTCACAGTTCCTCATGGTATGACGAAAACTCTCAAGGGGAAAAGAAAAGTGATAAACAACCAATAGTCCTACCTAACTATGACACCAACAAATAGTGACACTAGTAGCACTTACGTTTGGGGCAATCAACATCTGTATGAATGGACCACTGCTCAGCTGACGAGGCCATAGAACCTGCAGGAGAACCTATTACTGCCGCTTTCCTAAAGTCGTATAATTCCTAACTGCGTTCTAAATTCTTACCCTTGTACTTACTGGTGAATTTAGCTCTGATAAAAGATGCTTCTTTTTACAGCAGACAGAGACAATTAGAGAAAGCTGCAACTGGCCAAAATGCAGAGAAAAACTCTTAATGGGGTGGCCAGCTTTATTTGATAACGCCTCCAAAATAACTCCTACACCTAAGGCTCCAGGCACACTGCAGAAGAGGCAGAAATATTGTAAGAGTCGGAGGACCTGGAGGTCTAATACGAGATTGTGTCTTCTCTATAGGATAGGGAACCTGCACCCATGAAATGTCAACAAGGTCTCAAAGATGACATGTGTCATTGTTTTTCTACTGAGGCTTCTCCATTGCTTCATAGTTACACTACTGTGCTATATGTATATCCTGTGTTTTGCTAATCCCTCTTCTCCTTCCCCATAAGGCTCCTTGGTTTCAATTTTGGTTCATCTGGGTTAAAATGAATGATGTACATTAAAGGCTGTCTAACAATTTGGCTGCCTAAACAAAATTTGCATAATGACAACACCAGTTGATACCAATGTTGATGGGGGAAATTTCACAAAGTCCCACCTTTAGTTGAAAAGCTATAGGCAACTAATGATTGCTAAGAGAGTATAAAGTAGTCTTCTCCAGGGATGAGCTCCCTAACTGTTTATTCAATACCAAGTGGACATCACTAAGAGCCAACATTAATTAAAATCAGCTGATTGTATTTATATTTGTGTGTTTGTAACAATAAGCATGAAACAAAAAATAAAATTTTACTTAAGTTAAAACGTAGAGAGAAGGAGAATTCATTAATGACTGCTAAAGCCTAAGGAGCAGGCTGGATGAGAAGGACATGGACGTGTTCATTTAAGGTCATCAAGAAACTCTTGTGTCATGACAATATGTATTTTTCCGGACTATAATTCAAAATCAGTAGCAATGCTGTGGCATATTTTTTTAGGATATTTCTGTAGAAAGAAAGAACCAGGTGAAATGTACATGGATTAGCATTGTAATATTTCTTATAGCAGGACATCTATCTGTTGTTTTTAAATAAAAAGTTTAAGTGAAAATATTATACCCTCATTTTCTTATTTTGGGAAAAGTAAGGTAATGATACTGAGCCATTTGTTTTGACAGGTCCATGAGATATTTTTTTCAGTATTTTTTGTGGCTGCCTCATTATTTAATCACCTAAAAGGGGGAATTCTGTGACCACAAATGATTTAATAGCAATTGTGTACTAAGGGCAATCACTCTTGCTGATGCCACTACCAGGAATTTCAAAGGGGCAGCTGTGGCCACCATAGGGAAATAGAAAATGTCTCATGAACTTACTATTTATACTTACCATTAACCACAAGAACACACTCTACTTTTCTTGTTCCCAATGTCCAGAAGGAAAGTGGCTAGGAATGGTAGCATATTTTCTGTGGCTTGGTAATAAATCACAGTTAAATTGCCTTTAGTGGCTGCTGGGCAGTTTAGAACATTTCCAGTAATGTCTAGATTTACTATTGGACCATCACTTATCATATAAAATGAGCTAACAATAATATGAGGGAAATTATTTTCTGACTCCCTTAAGGAAAAATGTTGGATATCTATTTAGTGCTTGTTTCTATACTAATTATTTTCAGCAATCTGAGACCCACCTTTTATATAACATGTATAAAAGTTTCTGAGAAATTTAAAATAATGAAAGGTAGTGCATATGAAGACAGTATTTCTATATTTCATTGTTGGAAATATAAGCTTTCTTTAGCATCTCCTTGTTTTAATTAGCAATGATGACTCCTTCTGCTTTGTGTTCCTTCCTCTCTCTTGGTCCCTATTTGTCTCAATTCTATGGAGTAGGAACCCTATTGAAACGTTAAAATTCTGCCCCATGAAGAACTTGGCCATTCATTCACTTGCTCCCAACGTTAGCAGCTCCAGTCTGCTCTTCAGGGTATCATAGGAAGAGTTTTCTTAAGAAGCTGAAAAGCAGTGGCTTTCAGCATAAGTATCCACCCACCTAAAAGCAGATGCTGTTCCTAGAAGTCAATATAGAGCCTCCAAGATCCACCTTCTTGGTGTTAGAGGACAATACAGTCGCCCAGACCCCCCTTCCTGCTTTCAGATGTCAAAACAGAGTGGCCCAGATCTGCCTTCTTGCTGTGAGAGGACAACAGAGTCTCCCAACAGATTCTTCTTGTTAAGAGAGCAATGTAGAGTCTTCTAGGTGCACCTTCCTCTCTGCAGACATAGCAATCACCTAATCTTGCAAGCTTAATATGTTGTTTCTGTGCAAAATCTATTAACAAATGAAATGTTAGTTTTATAACTTAGTTAACTCTCAGTTTCCTTACCAAAATTCATTGTCAGATTATTGAAAATCAGTTTTATCAAAATTTTTAAAAATGACACATTATATAAATATCATATATGACAATTATAAAAATGGAAGTTGGAAACACTGGTTTCATAATCATGTAAAATTTATATGCTGTTTTGGGAAAAGTAGCTGTCGTAAAACTTAGGTTGTTTTCACTGGAAAATCATGAGTCCTTTAAAATGTCATGTTATTGAATCATGGTGAGTATTAATTAGAAAGGACTCGAGGGGTTGATGACAGGGAACTCAAACACAGAGAAGCCATATGTCTCAAATGTAAATGGAAAGAAGAGCCAGAGGACAAGGACACCTACATAAAATCTCCAGGCCCTAGCACTGGTGGAGGCAGTCTGTGATCAGAACACAGGGGAAACCCACCTGGACAAGAGAGCAATCTGATGCAATAGGTAAAATGTATTTAATAGCTTTAGAATAAAATGAGATGAAAGCCACTCCAAACAGAACAATTCCATCAAGTAATTGAGATGCTTGTGAATCATTTTTCCCTTTCCATGCCTTGCCCCTTACTTCCTTTTGTTCTTGCATGTTGTATACAAATAACCTAGTAATTATTGACATGCTCACACACTGTATTTGCTATGGAGAAATACCTAGTAATTATTGACATGCTCACACACTGTATTTGCTATGTACTTAACTGTATCTGACCCTTCCATTCTTGAGCTGAAGCCACAACTCCAAATGTGTCAACTGTTAGACTCAAGGCTATGGGAAGGATGTTTAAGAATAAGGGAACTCATAAGGTTAGGGTTGTGAACCCATAGGAATAATGTGCTTATAAGAAAAGCCATTGGGAAACTCTTCGATTACATACACGAAGAAAAACACAGCAAGGATTCCACGCACTCTCAGTAAAAGGATCTCACCAAAGCCCACCATGCTGGCACCCTGATCTTAGTCATCGAAACCCATGAAAGTGTGGTTCCTCCAACAGTAGCTAGGATGATGTTTCCTCAAATCAGCTGACACCTGTACAGAATTTTCCATTTTGTTAATCATTTTACATGAGGAGATATGCTTTTGTTAAGACTTGATCTTGATGGCTGTATCTTCAGATTTAAAAGGTAGATAATTCATGAAATATGCAAAGATTATGAAGAGATCTGAGATACAGTATCTTGGAGATCTCTGAAGAATCCATCACAAAATATAAATTTTAGTGAAGGTGACTTATATTCAGCACTCACTTTGGAAGTGCTGTAATTGGTTTTTCTTCCCCTTAGTGCAGTACTGGATACCAACATTTTCCCCTTGAACTAGGGCCATTGTTTTTAACAATGTCTTTCTTTTTTGTGGAAGTAATAGACAAAATATTGAAAAAGCCCAGAAAAAATCAAATCTCCAGAGCTTATTTCTATTATATTACTATTTAAATTCTAGCCTCTTGAGCAATCAAACAACTAAATGAGAGAATTATTATTGATTATTATTATTTGATTCTAACCATTGTATCTTTTGGTGCTTTTCAGAATGTTTTCTATTAAATCTAAACCATCTAAGCATTTTATTCCAGAATTACTTCAAATGTAGGATCATGTGTACCAAATATGAAAATGAAGAGACCAGTTTATATGTGATTTATAATCAAACTTTAACTAAAGAATGTAACATGAAATGTGGCAATAATAATTGGAAATACCATCGTGGCAAAATTTTTCTCCTGTATAACAGTCTAAATCAAATTTGTCACATAGTCAGTTTAGTAAATTTTATGAAGCATGAAATATGTGTACTCATTGCATTGATGTACTTTATTATGTTGATTTTTAAGAACTACCACCATATTAGTGTCTCAAAATAACACAAATTATCACTCCACATTTTCTGTGGATCAGCATTCTGGCTCACTTTAGGGGAATGAGTCAATTACCTGGCCTCCTAAGGCTGAAATCCTCATCAGTGTCTGTGTCACCGAAGTTAAACTATGCCTCACTGATGTTCACGCCATTTCTGGCTTCTGACTCAAGACAGACCTTCCAAGTTAGTTCTCTCATGGGTGTGGTGATATATTGTGTACCTTAATAAAAATTGCCTGAAAATCAGAGGACAGAACAAGCCACTAGATTAAACATAGAAGCCAGGCAGTGATGGTACACACCTTTAATCCTAGTACTCAGGAGGCAGAGATCCATCCGGATCTCTGTGAGTTCGAAGTCACCCTGGACTACATGAGATTGACTCAGTCTAGGAGAGAAACAGAGCCAGGCAGTGTTGGCGCACACATCTTTAATCATCCCAGTACTGGGAAGCACACATGCCTTTAATCCTAGGAAGTGATGGCAGGGTGGAGAAAGGTATATAAGGTGTGAGGGGACAGGAACTAAAGGTTTTTCGGCAGAAGCCCCTTTCAGCTAGAGACTTTTTTGGCTGGAGCCTTTCAGGTAAAAACTCAAAGGATTTCAGTCAGGGGATTTGGGGAGTTGGCAAGGTGAGACATGGCAGTGGCTTGTTCCTTTGTCTCTCTGATCTTTCAGAATTTACCCCAATATCTGGCTCCAGGATTTTTTTTAATAAGACCTTTTTAATATTCGTACTACACATGGGTCTGAGAAAAGTCATTAATTTCTAGGTTTCTACAGATTTACTTCTTGCAAACAAAATGTAATATTAGAAATCTTATTGTTTGTGGCAGCTGTAACAGAAAACCTCAATAGTTACTGAGGATTCTTTTGAAAGAATAGTCTGCTTAACCTGTTTTTCTCAGTGTATAACCCACCCTACCTCGGTTGTAGATTGCCTCATCATCTGACCAGAAATAATGTTAGAAAATTTTTAACTTTTTACAACCTTTTTTTTTGAACAACTTAAACACTTTGATTATTTCTTGTGATAAAAGACATAATATTCCCAAATTGTTAATTATTCAATAATGACATGACAGCAGCTATTGTTCAGGAAGATATCATTTGTAAAACACTGCCCATTAAGGTCCTGGCATCAATGCTCCCTCACTGAAGACTAGATTTTAGGTATCAGAAGGTACCATGCAAGTTTTCAAAGGAAGGAGGCAACCAACATTCCAAACCAGCTACAGCTCCTAGGAAGTACATTAACATCCAGCAACTATTACCCTAAAGGTAACATACCTTAGTGGTAACTAACAGCTCTCTAGTTGGATTTAATAGCTACTCAACAAGAGGGAAACCATGCCTGATACTGGAGCTTCCTCAGTGTTAGAAAAGTTATGGTTATTGGAGGAGAATCTACAAGCACTATTTATTAAACCAAGGTAACCCCTAACAACAATTCATGAACATTCATCCTTCTACCCACAGATAGGTCTTCACTTCTCATCAAGGAAACTCCTCTTTCAGATATATAGAGACCACTACAGAAAACCTCAACCAATCAAAATACGGAGTTGGGAAGTCCAGTCTCAATGGATGCATCAACAAACCTTTCCTACACCTAAGGCTCAGGAGACATTGCAGAAGGACAGAAAGATTGTAAGAACTGGAGGACCAGGGATGTTGCTGTGAGATGGTGTCTCCTAGTAACATCAGAAGTTACATCCATACAGTATCACTAACATTATTGTTCACATGTGATCTCATCAAGGGTGACACCAATGGACATGACAAAGTGGATAGAAAAAAGCCCACAAAGTCTCAAACTTGTTTACAAAGTTCTTGTTTACAAAGATCTACAGACAATTGAGGAAATCTATGAACAGAAAATGTAGTCTTCCCCAGGGAAGAGAACACCAATTTGTTGCCTCATGCCAAATGGTCAACCACGAAAACATACATATAAGTAACAGTATAAGGACTAAACAGGTTATATTTAGGAATATATGTATACACATATATACATATATGCTTGCAGTAAAATTAGTGAAAAAGAGGCCATGAATTTGAAGGAGAGCAGAGGATTGGGAGGGAGGAAAGGGAAGAAAGAAATGTTGCAATTATGTTACAATCTCAAAAATAAAATAACATAAATGAAATTTTATTTTGTTTAATGTGTAGTTAAAAATAATAAATAAATGTTATTAAAATAGGATCGAGATTGAGTTTATGCCCTGACAACAAAGTTCCACAAAGAACAGTAACTGGTTTGTCTACTATACTAGATAAGTATGAACGCTAAGAATAAGAAATACAGTAAAAAAAATCACTGTACAAGAAAATCTAGTGACTTAGCTCTGCAATCATTTTTATCCATACTATTTAAAAAAGAGTAAAAAGATACTGATTGATGAATATTTTAGATGATTACATATTATTTTATTTGTAATTGATAAGAATGGATAAATCAGTGAAATGACATGTTTAAAGAGACAAGGAGATATATGGAATGAATTATAGAAAATAAAGTGATTAAGATGAATAATTTCAATTTAGAGATTTGTTTCATCATATTTCTGCAAATTACACCATGAGTCTATCATTTACAATAGTTGAAAGAAGATTTCTTGAAATATTAGACAAAATGTGAGAGGAATTTTCTGCATAAAGATGTTACAGATGTATAATTTGTATAAATTTCTTAAAATTTGTTCACGATTTGGGATGCAGAAGCAGGAGGATCTCTTTGAGTTAGAATCTGCCTAGAGTACATAGCATGTTCTGGGACAGACAGGGCTACACAGAGACTCTTTCTCAAACAGTTATTAACCATTTAATGTTTTAAAGTAATTATATTCTTTGAGGAAGAATCTCATTTATATTACAATATTAACACTCTGATACACAAACCAAATGTGCTTTTATGATAATTTTACATCAATTATTATTCTGTAGTAGAAGCCAGGTATTAAAAGGTATGACAAGGTTGTAAATACATCTTTATAAATTATATTGTTTAGAATTGCAGTCCAGTATCATCCCATCTCCCTGTTGAATGGTTAGATGATTAGGGAATATATATGTTGTATATATGGCTATATATACAACAGCATCTACAATCAATTCTCTTAGTATCTTGAAAGTATCATAGGGTCAAGATTTTTATGCTCATCACAACAGAACACCACATATTTGGTGGCTTAAACAATAGGAATTTACTTCCTCACAACTAATTACATTAAATCATAGTTCAAAAATTACATATAAATGAATATGAATTTAAATGAACACCTGGAATAATAATAAATACTCAAAACCAGAATTCCAAGACAAAATATGAACTCCTTAATTGTTTCTGGGGACTGTGGAATAGCTACTGTTTCTCCTCTCTTCCAGAATCCTCAGACTTTCTATCATCTATGGAGTGTCATTTCCTCTAATATTTTCCCTTTATTTATCCTCTATGCACATTTCCTCATTTTCCCCAAAGGATAAATAATAAAGTCATCATGGGGACCTGATTTAAAGACTTCATGATAATTCAACCATCTTAAAAGATCTTTTTCTTTTCAAATAAGATCACGGCCACAGAGTCTAGGAATTAAGAATTTGACATTTTTAAATAAAAATATAATTGAAATTTTGACAAATAGTCATACATCTGATACCAGTTATCTGATAATAGATAAACTTTGAATTTATTGATCATTCCACCATTGGTGGTTTTTAGTTTCTCAAAAGACTTCAGGATGTTGAAGGACACAGATAGTACATTCATATGAATTACTTGACAGTAGCTTTCTCTGTTTTTCCAGGGCAGTGTTTTTGCATTTTTCATATTAAGGAAAATTTAAGAAAATTGAGCATGTCTCTGCAACAGCTGGACAATTTCATTAGCACTGTGATCTGCAGGTGCATCAGAGAAGTGGTATAGGTGGTCAATAGAACATTCCAGGAAGATGTATCTCAGAAAACACTGTCAACTTTTGTTCATTTCTGTTACTTTTCATTCATTCCTTTTAGTAACTGCCACAAAAAGATTCTGTTTGCAATCTACTTAGGCAATCTACAGTCTAGATTTGTACAACTTTAATCATTTGTTAAGATATAAAAACAAAATTTGTCTCACAGCATGACTTAAGAACAATTTCACTCTATTTCCTGTAAGACTTTTCTAGAAGAGTATTAGATACAAGAGTAATTGCTAAGTACTAGTATTGCTATATCTACTTATGGTCTCAAAATCATTAAATTCAACTATAGCTAAGCTTATTTGATCTGTGTAAGCCACAGTCCAGCAAATATAATTTTCTCTGTTTCTGGGATGCTGAAATAGTGATAATAATTAATTTACTGTTCTTTAATCAAAACAAATAAAAAGCAAGTAATAAGATATAATCAGACTGACCCATTAACAAAAAGGAATTTCTATCCTCTGCTAACAATTAGAAATAAATTATCTTTCAACAGCTTTTTAATGGGATGAAAGGTAATCAAGGTTTGCAATAAAGCGCAGTAGTTTCCAGTTAGACTGATCACTCTGTTTCCTGTGAAAAATGAAGCTCTAGTATATTTTACTGGAACTTAAAAATCATTGAACCATAATCACAAATCACATGACCACTTGATAAGAAACAAGCACAATATCTAGCTTTAACAGTATCCTTAATAAGCTTTTGAGATTTGAATATTTAATTGAACATTGTTATTTTATTAAAGCCAGAATAATTTAGCACAATTCATTAAATCATCTGTTCTCCTAATGGCTTGGTGTTCGTAGTGAGTGCCTGGCTCTTTGCATTTATGTAATTGCATACATACATTTATATACATTTGTGAACTGACAGTGAAAAAGGATGACAGTTCATCAATATTCTTTAACATGTTTGTGAAAATTTACTATCATATATTTCTACTTATAAATATACTTTCCTACAGAAGACTGAGACTTTTTAAGACCAAGCTATTTCTTCAAATTGTTCTCAAAGGAATCCTACTTTCATGGGAGCCAGACAAGATAATCTAAATCTGTGCTTCCCTGATAGAATTCATGTTGAAGTGTACAGTGAAATACTATCTACACCACTTTTCCATCCCAGCCACATCCTCTTGTGGATATGTTCCAATCATCTCACAGCATGTACCACACAAATTCAAACAAAACCATTTCACTCCATATATCATTCACATTGTTTTTAATGTTGTGGGAGTTAAACTCTTCCCTTCTTATTATTACACTTTGCAATCTGGATCATATTTACACATTTACCTTTGTTGTATACAACTTCAACCTTGTCCCCATGAACAATGTAATCATAGAACTAGAGAAATATCTTTTTTTTTTTTTTACTATAAACCTTTTATAAGCCACCTAGTGGTCATATAGTCAATGTTGTGAGATGCTCGACTTAGACCTAGAAAATCCACTTCCAATATCATTGTTTATGGCAATGATAGCTACTAGGACTGGAATATTCAAAGGCAGACTCTGAGAAAAGTGAACTGTATGAAATTAACTGTAAGTTTGTCTCTGAAAGCTCCATGAGAGGCAAGGGGAACTCAGACACAGATGGTATGTCAGGACACCTAAGCACGAGGATGGACCATGTTGTGCTTTCAAGTCAAGCAAGTAACCAAGGCTGCTAGAAGATGCAAACAATATAAATTTGAAGGGCATGAAATCTACTTTTGTAACTAAATATGCCAGCTTCCAGATATGGAGATGGTGGATCAAATAGGATTTTTCACACAGGGAGTGAGTGTTAAAAATCACAATCTATTCTACATGCTGAGTATCTACCATAATCTTTTGTGAAATGTAAGAGATAATATGAATATACTGTAACATCCATAGCCTACTCCACTGTCTCAGCATAATTCCACTCTCTAGTGAATATGAGGAAGAATAGAGAAGAACAAGTTGTTTGAAATGCTGGATGCCTCAAGGCCAGGGATACAGAGAGAGTATGATCAGATGAAGCCCGGGAATAACGAGAAAGGCCAGGGTGTGACCACACTAGTGAGGAACATGAATGCTCCAAGATTATTCTTTGTTGTTATTCCTGAACTCCATGTTGTAATGGCACATATCCAATTCATATAAAAGTCTTGGGAATGCCAGTATTCTAACATGTCCAGAGAGTAGAGATGGGAAGAGAAACACAGACAATACTTATCTGACCTTCACAATTTTTAACAGTAAAGTCATGAGCCAAAATCTAAATCTCTGAAATAAAAACTAGTGTCCTCTAACAAAGAAAATTTAAATTGATGAATTCATTTCCTTCAAATAAAATTATAAGGTCCTACAGACTACTCAGTGGGAAAGGAAACTTGTGGTTAAGCTTGACAACCTGAGTTTGGTCCAAAGGACCCATATGATGGAAGGACAGAACAAACTCCCACATGTTGTCCCTTGACTTCGATACATGAATTATGTCATATGCTCTCCCCTCCCAACTCATACATAGAGAAGAAAATACATGGATTTTTTTTAATTTTATTAGTTGTTTATGTATTTAATTACATGTAAAATCTACATTCCACAACACTGGAAGCCTCATTCCTTATATTATGTTACTTGAGTATGTGTGACCTAAGACGTTCGTTCATTCCTCTGAAGAGCAGGAAGGTTAGTTTTGAAATGTGTGTAATGATCCTGCCACAGTCACTGTGGCACTAGCTCCCTGATGGCTACTTGATCAGTACTCTGAGTCATTTTAACATCTGTATGACTTAGACAGACATCCTGTGTTTACCTGTTCTATAATACACTACCTTCAAAACATCTGTCTCTCCAATACCTCCTTGTCATGTACAAGTTCAATTATTACCGAGAAACAAGTATACCTCTAAGAACTTAACATCAAATATCCTATTTTCTGGCCATCATACTTACTTTTCAATTCATATCATCCTCATTAAAATAATTACTCACTTCTTTTATTATTTCAGGATTTATAGTCATATTAGTGATGGAGACACAGAAATAAACTCACTCTATAATCTACAAAATACACCTGGACTTTGCTCTTGATTCTAAATATTTTATCTTCACATAACATCAGCATTTACTTTTATGTAAAAAATAATTATTCTGCCAGGCGGTGGTGGTGCACACCTTTAATCCCAGCACTCAGGAGGCAGAGGCAGGTGGATCTCTGTGAGTTCGAGGCCAGCCTGGTCTACAGAACCAGATCCAGGAAAGGCTCCAAAGCTACACAGAGAAACCCTGTCTCGAAAAATCAAAAAAAAAATCATTCTATTCCATATCCTAATATTTCCACAATTTAAATAAAACAATAAAAATTCCCTAAAAATCATCAACTCATCCATACTCCCATTCATTTCTAGATTTCATTCCTCAAGGTTTTAATATTCAGTTAGGCACCAACCCTATTTCTCATTTTTTCCTCCTATCACTAGAATTGGACATTTTAGTCTATATCCCACTGAAATGGCCCATATAAAACTCACAGATGTTCTCTACTTCTAACAAGAACATATCTATTATTTTAATCTTTGTCTTCAGTGTTTAGCAACATTTGTCAGGAAGAATTTTGATATTTTCTCTCCCATAGTATTTCCACTTTTGTTACTTTTCCATAAAAATCCCTTATGTCTCTTTTTTCAATCACATGTCTAACCATGCATTTTCCTTCAGAAGCTTCATGACTTGACTTTCCTCAGGAGGTCCTCTTGATTCCTTCTTCCTCTTAAAAATATATTTGTCGCCGGGCGGTGGTGGCGCACGCCTTTAATCCCAGCACTCGGGAGGCAGAGCCAGGGGGATCTCTGTGAGTTCGAGGCCAGCCTGGTCTCCAAAGTGAGTTCCAGGAAAGGCGCAAAGCTACACAGAGAAACCCTGTCTCGAAAAACCAACAACAACTATATATATATTTTATATATATATATTTGTCACTGTGTAAGTGTTACCATCCTCATTCCCAAGCATCATTTCATTGCTGGTGAGCATCACATATCTATCTCTGGATTCTTCTCTAATTTCAGACTCCTGAATATTCATTTTCTTCTTGGTGTCTCATATTATAATTCTGGTAACCAATTTAATGTTATTGTACACAAGGACTTTTAATTACTGTCACCTACCTGCTCTCACAGAGAAGATCTACATGTTCTGTGTATTGTCAAATGGCAGAGCCAGGGGGCTAGGATGAAGCTCTTTGTTCCTCTCATTCCCAAACAATAAACAATCACTTCTCAGATGTCTGAGTTATCTGTAGTTTTGAGGATACCACAGATTTGTCTATGCTTAACCAACTCCCTAGCCACTGTTGGTCTTTGCTGCTCAGACTATAATGGATTCAAAAATTGCATTCTTGTGTGGGTTCCATCTCAAGGAGTGAATGTTTAATTTATCTTGTTTTTTGAGAAGTAGTTGATTTCTCCCATAACATTTGTGCCACAAATGACAAAAATGTCTTCAGGCAGGTCTCTGTTGTAGTTCTCAGGGTTTGTAGCTGAGTGGTATCAATAATTACCTTTTTCTTCCAGTATCATACAGAGTACCCTTCAGCACTATGAACATTGGTCAGTAGGGATGAAGTTTCTAGTTAGACATCAGTGTGACTTCTCCATGTTAGATGATATAGGTAAGTTTGTCTTCATCAACAGGGCCTTCACATCAGGTTGTAGAAAAAAACAAACAAGCAAACCTATAGCCTTAATAAAAGGCAATAATGTTAAAGTGACCAAAAACCCAAGACCAGATAGATAGGTCATGAGTCTTGGGAAAGTCCTACTACTGTTATCCTACTAAAGTACATAGCAATAAAATAACTCCTAATGACGTGCTACTATACTAATAGATCAACGCCTTGCTTAATAGCGAAGCTTCTTCTTGTGATAGATAAGAATTAACACAGATACCCACAACTGGACAATGTGCAGAGAGTAAAAGACTTTGGAGAACTCAGTCCTAAATGGGACACCTTGATCAAACCTTTCCCCTTGAGATTCAGGGATATATGCAGAAGGGGAGGCAGAAAGATTATAAGATGTAAAGGTGATGGATGATACCAAGGAAATAGTGTCTTCCCAACACAATAGAACTAAATGAACTTATGAACCGAGACTGTGACACAATGCATAAGAACCCTAAAAGTTGAACCAAAACAAAATCCCAGCAATGACTAGGGGGAAAAGGACACAAAATCACATCCATAACAAAGAATCTAATTGCAACTGATATCCACCAGCAAAGGGAAAATCAGTTTTCTCAGGTAACTGTAATGGGGAATATCAACTACGCCATAGGTCAGGCCCCATTCCCAGGAATAGTTTTCCAACACAAAATAAACTTCATGTATTTTTGTTGACTTTTCATTTTTTTATTTTTGTTTTGTTGGTCTTTTTTTATTTTCTGGATTTAATTTTTGGTTTTTTTGTGTGTATGTTTTTTAAGAGAGAGAGAGAAAGAGAAAATAATATTGCATGGGTAGAGAGGTGAAGAGATTCAGAACGAGTTGAGGGATGGTAAAACATGATTAAAATATATATTTATGGAAAAATTAAATTAAAAATACATTTAAAAATTTGATACGTATCCTACTTTCAAATGTACTGGTAATTATCTGCATGGCAAGGGAAAGAAATATTTTAAAATGTTAATACATATTATAATTTCTCTGCATAATATCATCCTGAGTTTCGTATTCCAATGAGGTTAGACATTACTTCCCATACTAGGCATGGCGCTCCCCTTTCTTGCCACATTTTAGCACTGCTAATCTAGCTTCGTCATGGTGTCTGCACAACACAGCAGCGTGAAGTCTTCACAACTGCTGACACTGTGGTAAGTCCCCAGGAGAGTCGGACATAATTAATCTTTAGAGAAATGTGACGAGCACCATGAGTTTCTGCGGTTTCCAGATGATACAAACACTTGTTAAAGTTTTATAGCCAGTGTTTCTCCTAAAGCACTTGTTTGTTTTCACTTCAAGAAGAAGAATGCACTCCCCTTTTAGGGTTGTCATGCACAGTGCCCAGCTGATGGATAACAACTCAGAGCTTCTCCTGCCTTGTTCAGCAAACTGTGGTTGTGTCACTTATAAGCTAAGGAGCTGTCATCTAGTGGTTATCCAGTATTTAATCAAATACCATTTGACATGGGAGTATCAAGGTCTGCTTTCGTGATCCAATAAGTTTTCTAAATGTGTGTTGCAATTTCTGTAACCAGTTTCCTCATCAAATAATACAGAAGCAAGTTTTCAGCTAAAACCACATTTTTTATTGTCTTTCCTTCAATGCCTTGTCATGTTTCCTTCACTTTACCAAGAATCATCATTATTTAAATCACTGCATTTGGAGAATCCTGATCAATTACTGTCTTAGTTTAGGGCTTTATTGCTGTGATAAGGGTTTATTTTGCTTATACTTCAGGTAATAGTCCATCAGTGAGCAAAGACATGACTGGCATTCAAGTCAGACAAGCACCTGAAGACAGGAACTAAAACAGAAGCCATGAAGGACTGCTGCTTACTGGCTTGTTCCCCGTGACTTGCTCAGTCTGCTGTCTTTTATACTCTAGGATATCATACACAGGGATGGCACTACCATCAGTGGGCTGGGCTTTCTTACAACAATCACGAATTAAGAATATGCACTATGGAATCCCATGCAGGAAAATCTTACGAAGGCATTTTCTAAATTGAGAGTTGTTTACCCAAATGACTCTTTCTTATAACAAGTTGAAATAAAACTAGGCAGAAAATTGAGCACTTGTCAATCTGACATACCAATAGGATATGATTAAACAATAACCTTTTCTTTTTTGTTTATCCCCATGATCTCATATTAATATTACAGTATAACAAAGTATAATTTTCAGTTTTACAGTCTTTAAGTTTCAATATTTGAAATATCAGTCTCTTCAAGATATGCAATCCCTTTAAAAGTCAAAATCTCTCTAAAAATGCACAGCTTCTTTAAATGTGAGCTCCAGGAAAAAAAATAAGTTAAATATTTTATTATTTCAAGAGAGAACAACCAGGGAACAGTTACAATAAACTCAAAGCAAAACTAATGCCCAACAGTATTAAACGCACTGTCAGACTTCAGAAGATCTTGGACCTCAGGATCATCTATGCTCCAAAGGGCTTACCACAGCACACATAGCATATCATATAGGTTAGGCTGGCTCCACACCATTGCTACTGCTTTTCTTGGTGGTCATATATGGTTAGGTATTTCCATAATGCTGGAGTCTCTGCAAATAGGCTACACCTTCACCAATAACTCTCCTGAGCTTTCTTCAGGGACTCTAACCTTGCCATATGGAGCCAAGCCTCTTTGAAGGTAATTTATGTTGTATCTTAAATTAATAATCTGTGGTTCTGGTTAACTGGAGTTGAAGAATTAGAAGTCTATAACCACCAAAGTAGAACCCTTTACATTGCTGGACCAATCAAAATCTTCTAAAAGGAGTTCTCTTGGGTTCAGCACACAGAAACTGCATCCAGAGAGAGCCTAGGCTGCATCTCATATTGGCAGCTGAACTTGTAATTCCAGAGTCTCCCAAGAGATATTGGTTTTGAAGTCATGATGAGGTCATGGAAAACACTTGAGACTTAGCACAGTGAGAGGTCAAGACAGGCTATTGGTGAAGATACACCATCAGTATCAGTGTCAAGCCTCAACTTCTCTCTGTCATTTCAATACTCCACCCCTGGTACTAACTCCTGTCTTAATTGTTGTTTCTGTACCTGTGACAACACGAGGCCGAAAGCAAATTTGTGAAGAAAAGGGTTTATTTAACTTAAACTTCCAGGTAGCAGTCCACCACCAAAGATAGTTAGGGCAGGAATTTAGAACAAGACAGGAATACAGATCAGGAGCTGATAAAGAGGTTATGGAAGAGCACAGCTTATTTACTTGCTTCCCATGGGATGCTTAGCATGATTGTTTATATGGTGTTTTGAATGAGAATCAGTTACATAGGCTCATATGATTAATTATTTGGTCCCCAGTTGGTGGAACTGTCTAGGAAGGTTTAGGAGGCATGATCTTATTGGGAGAGGTTTTTCATTGTGGGCAGACATTAAAATTTCAAAAATATCAAGCTATTCCCAAAGTGTTCTCTGCCTCTTATTAGTAGATCAAGATGTGATTTCTCAGCTGTTCCTGCCGCCATGCTTTAGCTCTGCCATCATGGACTGTAACCCACAGAAACTTTAAGCCAAACCAAATACTTTCCTTTTTAAATTGCTGTGGTCACAATCTTCCTGTATTAGAAAAGAATATAAAATACAAATATATTTTTGCCCTCAGAAAAATCCCACTCACAATGGGTTGAAACTTCTTTTATCAGTCACTAATTAAGAAAATGCTCTATAGAGTAAATCTACAGATGCAAATATTATAGATGCATTTTCTCAATTGAGATCTCTTTTTCCAAATGACTCAAGCTTTTGTCAAGTTGAATAGCCAGGACAATGCTATATTAGTTCTTTTGCTTTTGTTCTTTATGACATGAGTTACCATTTTAAAAATTAGAATATACCTTTCTGCCTTACTTTATTGTCTTTGGTGAAATAGCACTTACAAAGTTCATTCTTTATGATTTAATTGAAACATGTCTTTGTTTAAATCCTACAAATTATATTATTCTGTTTAGTGGGCTCATAACACTCAACATTATATATCTATAATATAAATTGTTTGATAATTTGTCTATTCCATGAAAATATTGACACCTTTGTGTTGTTCAAGGTATTGACATCACTGCATCTTCAAAATGCTATGAAAATGTGGTTACTGGTGAGTAAATATTAGCTAAGTGAATAAAGCAATGAATGGTTTAAATTTATTTTTAGACAGCCAGGAAGAGCAGGACTCATCCAGCATCTCAATGAGTGCACATTATTAAGCTAGAATTTTGTAAATCCTCCAGAGGGTCTCATAGATAAGAAAAGGTCTGCTGAGTAAAGACTAGGTTACATTTACTGTTAAATCATGATAATTCAATTCTGTCATGAATGAGTTTACTATATAATTAAATTAGGCATAGAGTAATGCATGAAAATACCACTTTCTCTCCTATTTAGATATCTGGATAGGAAACAGGGTAAAATGATACATATTCTCACTGCATGGTTGACCATAGAGTCTAAGGATAAACACAGAATATTTTCATACAATTAAATTATGTTGAGATTAATATTAAGAGAAATGTCAACAATGTAACATGTTTATGAGATGATGAGAAGACATTGGAATTGGGGACACTTTAGAGCCTCATGTTGGAGAAGATGCTTTAATGAAAGTTTCTAATCTGATAGGAAATTAAAGATGTAGAAATAGTAAGTAAAAAGTATTATGACATAGAAATATTAAATGTTCAGATTATCTCCACAGTTTAATGCAACACCTAAGGCAACACTAAGAAAGTGTCAGTGAGTGAGGCTTTAAAGTGAACATATTTTTAAAAAGTTAAAATGTTTGGGTTTTGTCTGATAATTATGAAGTAAAATCAAAGGTTTTCAGTAACACTTGTAATGATTGTCCTTACTGAACTGACAACTTCAGTTTCAGTGAGGAAAGTGGATGTGGGTTACAGTTGTAACAGGAATTAAAAGAAAATAATTAGCCGGGCGGTGGTGGCGCACGCCTTTAATCACAGCACAGCACTTGAGAGGCAGAGGCAGGCGGATCTCTGTGAGTTCGAGGCCAGCCTGGTTTCCAAAGCGAGTTCCAGGAAATGCGCAAAGCTACACAGAGAAACCCTGTCTCAAAAAACAAAAAAACAAAAACAAAAATTGCCGTCTTATTTACTTTTCTATTGATGTCATGAAACACCATGACCAAGGCAACTTATAAAAGAAAGCATTTAATTGGGTTGACAGCTTCAGAGCATGAGAGTTCATGACCATGGCCATTATATAAGACAGGGAGCTTCACAGCAGGCAGGCATGGTGCTGAGCAGTAGCTGAGAGCTCACATACTGAGGCATCACTACAAAGCAGAGAAAGACAATTTATGAAACAAAGCATTAAATTTGGCTTATAGTTTAAGTGTCTTGGAGATCATGATACTAGAACAGGCATGGTGGCAGAAACAACTGTTGATGACCATTAGGAGGTGAAGAGCATACTAGCAAAAGCTCCAGATTTTTGAAAGCCCAAAGCCTATCCACAGTTATACAGCTTCTACAACAAGGTCTCACCTCTTAATATTTCCTAGACAGTTCCACCAGCTGAAGACAAAATCATAACAAAAAACATCCAACTTCAAAAGTTCCCATAGCTGGTCAGTCTCAACACTGCTTAAAAGCCCCAAGTCCAAAGTCTCCTCTGAGACTTAAGACAATCTCTTAACTGTAACCACCTGTAAAAACCAACAGCAGAACATATCCTTCCAACATAGAGTGGCACAGAATGTGCATCACCATTCCAAAAGGTAGGAATCAGGACATAGTGAGAAAACACTGGACCAAAGCAAGACCAAAACTCAGCAGTGCATATGGTATAGTTCCAAATCCTGCAGCACCATATTTGATGTTAGAGGGCTTAGATGTCTCTGCCTTTTTGGCTTTTCTGCCTACAACATACTTCTATTTTTTAGGGTGGTTTATTGACAGGTATCTCATGGCTCTGGCACCTGTAACATCTTGGGATCTCATGCAAATATGGCTTCACCTTCATAGCTTCACACAATGGCCTCTCAGGACTTGTTGTCATGTCAAGGTCTTCTGACAGGGACTGCCCTGCAATACATTGCCTTGGGGGAGTTTTGGAACCTCAAAGCCCACCCTTAGTAGCACAGCTCCCTCAACAGGTCCAGATTTCCTAATCCTTCCCAAACAGTTCCACCAACTGGGGAACAAGTATGCAAATATGTGGAGATATTCAAATATCTCTCCTATGGGAAGATTCTCATTCAAATCAATTGTCTCATTGCATTTCAGATAAAGAAATATATTAGGCCTAAATAAAAGAAACCTTGAAGTATAGAATAAAGAACTCATTAAGAACAGCTTTTAAATTGTGTTGATATGACTTAAAAATATTTGGATGTTCATGGAAGGAGCAGTAAATACCAGAGATGGCTAAACAATCTAGGTATTCTACTGTCTAATTAAAAATGGAATATAATGAAAATGCTTAAAAAGATAAGACAATCCAACCAGTTATTACAATTATACATTTTCTTTCTGTTGTCTGGCCACATGCATTTAAGGTAAGTGAAAGTAGAACTTTATCATCTTCTCCAAAATATCTTAGAAATTTTATTCAGATTCTACTCTGGAAACTTGGCTATTTGATCTTTATATTTTGTCTTGAAGTTATGGCTTTTAGAAGTAATTAGGAAAAGACTTTTTACTGGTTGTTTTTGACAGCATGATGAAAGTTTCAATCCTGTATTATCCATTTTCCACACATTTACCGATCCAGAAACAAAGTAATTTAGTATTTTTTAATCATACACCTCCACATTCTTTTCGTTTCTCATTACAGAGGACATCTAAACAGCTGAGTATTGCCCTTCTTTCTCATCTAATTTGGTGCCTGCAGTGGTAAGAATATGAGTCTCTGGAATATTAATTATAAACAAATTACAAGAAAATGAAAAATTAAAGAGATACTGAAAATGACAAACTTAAAACAGAATTTTCTGATTTCTGAATCTATTATTACACTGATTGGAAGTTTATCAAATATATTTCTAACCCAGCTTGTGTTGTGAATCAGTACTTCTACAAGTATTTATTATTGTTATGTATATGTATGTGACCATATTATATGAATATAAGCCATGAATGAGTGTCCACAGGGGTCTCAAGAGAGTACTGGATCCTCTAGAACTCGAGTTATAGGTGGCTGTGACCTATACAACCAACTCAACAGAACTTGAGTACTCCAGAAGATCAAGAAAACATCCTCAACATCTGACCCATGGAAATCTATACTACTAAATTAATATTCCTGATAGTCACATGCCCATCTTTGGTGAAGTTTGGTGCACTTTGTGAACCCTGATGTTACATTAAACAATGTTAGCTAGCACCTTGTTCCATCTTGAACTATTGCATTGTTCTTATTGATTAAATTTCCTAGTCAACAACAACATGCTTAATAACTCCCAGGTTTTAGACAACAGACATTTCTATGGCTAAAGAAATGATAAGGAACTGAATAAAGCAGAATTGCTATATTAAATCATTGAACACATAAATAAAAACGTGCATACAAAGTTCATAGGTTAATTCTGATGAATATGTATCAAGTTGATTTGCTTTGACATCATCCTCCACAAATCATTCTTCCATAAGTAGCATAAACGAAAGAGTATCTGGACACCACCATGTGTGAATTGTGTAAGGACTGGAACTATTTATTTTAACAAATCGTAATTTAACTTTTTACAGTTGCATAATATATAAAACTATTCTTGACAAAGTTTATAATAATATCACTTTCAGGAAGTAATTCATAACAGCATTACCTTGATAGAATGCACATACTTATTTATATGTAAATAAAATTACTCCCCAAATTAGCAACATAAAGAAACTGATACCTAAGAATTCCTATATTCAGAGTCTTCAGAACACAAATATTGCATAGTTTGTGGAGTAAAGGCCCTTCCAGAGTTGCAAGAACATGGCTAATGTAATGCCAACTAGTTCCTAACACCATTTTATGTCTACTTTGACCCTTCTTAGCCCTTTAAATCAACACCCGTCTCCTTCACAACACATGTGAGATTGTCTGTGACACTGATTATAGTCTAGATCTATTAAATAAAATAATAATTGTTGTGCAAACTAAACATATGCTAAAGAATATATAAAGATATAAATAAAAATTAATTGTTGTGTTTGCAATACCTACTATTTTTGCCAAAACAGATATTACAAAGTTACTTTGACCCTTTCCTAAGAGTGACGTAATTGTGGTCTATTGCCTTTAAAGGTCTTTTGCTTTTAAAAATGCTACATCCCTGTGCTGTGGGATGTTTTGTATGTCAAATATGTTGCTCTGATTGGTTAGTAAATAAAACACTGAGTGGCCAGTAGCCAGGCAGGAAGGATAGGCGGGACAAGCAGAGAAGAGAATTCTGGGAAGTGGAAGGCTGAGACAGGGAGACACTGCCAGCCACCGCCAGGACAAGCACCATGTGAAGATGCCGGTAAGCCACGAGCCATGTGGCAAGGTATAGATTTATAGAAATGGATTAATGTAAGTTATAAGAACAGTTAGCAAGAAGCCTGCCACAGCCATACAGTCTGTAAGCAATATAAGTCTCTGTGTTTACTTGGTTGGGTCTGAGTGGCTGTGGGACTGGCGGGTGACAGGGATTTGTCCTGACTGTGGGCCAGGCAGGAAAACTCTAGCTACATCCCTGAGCATTGTTACCAATATTTTTTCTCAGGTGCTAGCACATTCTTGATTGCCAACCCGTAATAAATAATTTATATTCTTGTTTGGCATAATAGGCATGGTGGTCTGTAACTTTCTTGTATGGATTATTTCAGCAGAAAGAATTTAGGCTGTATTTGCGGGTTTGTTTGACATGGTAACTGATAAGATAAAAAGGTCAATTATTGAATCTACTTTTAAAAAGGAACTACTTGTTTTAAATAAGATAAGTAATGAAATTTTTTGTCTGAATTTATCAAATGTTACTGGACTGGACATTGTTAATATGTATAATGGAGTTTTTGTCTGAATTTGTCAAATGTTAATTGACTAGACATTGTTAATGTAATTCTTGACTGTATACTTATTGGATATAGTTTTTCTTGTATTAGTTATAAGCTTTTTTAATTTTTAGACAAAAAAGGGGAAATGTGGTGATATTGTGTTCCCCAAAATATTGTGCAACCTAATAAACTTATCTGGGGTAAGAGAAAAGAACAGCCACTAGATATAGAGTCCAGAAAATGGTAGCACACACACCTTAATCCTAACATTCCAGAGGCAGAGATCTTCTGGATCTCTGAGTTCAAGGCCACACTTGAAACAGCCGGGCATAGTGACACACACCTTTAATCCCAGGAAGTGATGGCAGAAAGCAGAAAGATATTTAGGGTGTGAGGACCAGAACAAGAGTTGGTTAAGCTTCTAGGCTTTTAGCAACAGTTCAGCTGATATTCTGGATGAGGACTCAGAGGCTTCCAGTCTGAGGAAACAGGATCAGCTGAGGAACTGGAGAGGTGAGGTGGCTGTGGCTTGTTCTGCTTCTCTGATCTTCCAGCATTCACCCCAATACCTGGCTCCAGGTTTGTTTTTATTAATAAGACCATTTAAGATTCATGCAACAGGTAACTGACAGAAGAGGAATAATTTCCCATGTCTTCTTGGTTGTTGGCAATCTTACCACTCACAACACAGGCCTTTCTGTAGGGCTACTTCATGTAAAGAAGGTGATCCATGTAATGTGAGACTTGGCATGACAGAGGAGATGGTGCAATGCTAAAGCCACTGTCTTGATAGCCTGACATCAATATGAGAAGGCAATAATTAAGGCTGTGTTCAAGGAGATGAATTTCATTGGGAACGCTTGTGCAGTGGAGTGGGCGTGGTGGGGTAATGTAAGGCTACCCCCACCTAATGCACATACTCTACTTCATGCTCTTGGCTACTTAATTTCTCATGTTGCCTGTTTGGTGGAGTGAGGACACTTCCAGTATCCCCAAATGCCAGCGTAAAAAGTTAAGAAGAACCTTACTGGATGAAAATAGTTTTCTAGATAGTGAATTCTATGTCCTTACTGAACGGTGATTTGGGTAAATGCTGAAGTGGCTAGATTCATTCTGTCTGTATTTGGAGTTCTCTGTAAAAAACTGAATGATTAAGTGACATCAGATAAGTAATTGATTTTGTCTTATTGTAGAAGCATCAGAAAAATGCAGTTTCTAATGAAAATATCTGTCAGAGAGCATCTAGTTAATATAACTAGAGCATGTGAAGGAGTCTCTGTTAACATAAAAATAATGCTGTGAGCTAAATACAGAAGTGAGATTATTATCCTATGAGATAATATAATTTAAGAAAAAAATTAAGTGTAGTTCCTGGCATAGATAGGAATATGATAATTATTTGCCATGCAATATTTAAAAACACCAAATCAATATCCCCACACAAATGCACTTAATCAGAATTTCTGGGAGGCTTCAAGGAGGGTTGGATATCACAAGTGATAAAAATGCAACGCTTGCCATAAGCCACCGGGCTAAATGGTAACATTGTCAGGTCTCTGCAGAAAAGACTAGCTTTTCAACGGAGGTCTGACTGGAGGGAGGAGCACACTGTCTTGCTCAGGCTGATCTCTCAATTCCAGTGTCAAAGTTAAGAAGCTGCACTTAGAATCACACCGACCAATATTGCTACAGTAGAGACCTTCTTTCTCTCCTGACAGTCTCTTTGTGGTGTTGAAAGGTTGAGCATTGTACCACATTTGGGAAAACTTCTGTCATCTTAAAAAGCTGCTATTAAGTCAGACCCCCTTCAACCATGGTACAGATTCCCTCCTCCCATGAACTACACTGCAAGCCACAGGCACGAGAGAATAACATGGAAAAGTTGAATCCCTGAGGCCACTGTGGGACAAAATATTAATGGTAAAGAATGCTGTAAGTAGAATTAAAGCCACATATGTTCCCACACATGCTATCTTGAATATAATTGCCCCACATAATGTCATAGGGATTATTACAGGTACTGCTAGGAAGTGTAGCTTTGTTGCAGTGGGTATGCCCTTGTTAGAGGAATTGTGTCACTGTGGGGGCCAGCTTCAAGGTTTGTTATGCTCATTTTCCCACCCAGTGTGTCCGTTGACTTTCTGTTGCCTGCAACATGTAGCACTCTCAGCTCCAGCACCACCTCTGCCTGCATGCCACCATGCTCCTCCGTCATGATGATAATGGACTCACCCTCCGAAGCTGTAAGCAAGCCACCCCAATTAAATGTTTTCTTTATAAGAATTACTGTGGTCATGGTGTCTCTTCACAGCAATGAAAACCTGAACTAAGACACCACATGACAGAAAACCAGAGAGATCT
>CABHPR010091560.1:0-12688 GCA_902168415.1 Peromyscus melanophrys
AGTTCAGACTTTTAAATTATGGGATCTAACAATCCTGAGTCATCAAAAATTTATGGAACCACCACCACCACAGTCCATTCTAGAACATTTTGTTACATAAAAAAGAAACACCATACTCATATCCATTATTAGTTTCTCTCCCACTGGCTAAACTGTGGTCACCATACACCCCGTGAGCTCAGGTAGTTACCTACTTTCTGGCTATATGTATTTGCACTCTGATTTTTCTGTAAGCCAGATGATCCAATTTTTAAAGGCACTACTTCTGAGTGGCATACATGATTTCCTGATAAGAAAGAAAAATCTCCCTTTGAATCTCTTCATCCTCCATTCTTGAATATTGCCCATTGCAGTCATAAATTTAAGGAATCATGGCCCACTTTACTGGATTTCGAATTCTTTCACTCAAAGATACATACCATGGTAAAGCGTTACCTTAGTGTACTTGATAACTGTGCCCAGCAAAGAAACAATCAGATAGCATAGCAATGAAAAGTCTGTCTGTGAAAAATGAGTTCTACATAAAAATTTAGTATAATTACTATTATTATAATTTCATTTGAAAGGAAATTTTGGCCCTAGTGAAGAGGGCCAAGACATAAAATTATGTCTTGGCATTCTCAAATAGTTCTTTCCTAATTTAATAATTTCTTTTAAAGACTCAAAAATCTTGAAGAAAAAATCCCCAAGGAAGTAGAAAGTACAACCTGGGAAACCGATCAACACCAGTCACACAGTGGAGGCAGAACATATAAAAGCAGTTTAGAGTAGACATAATACAAGTGCATTCTTTTATACACATGCTCTGTTCTTACTGAGTTACATATTCAAGCAAGATGAGAATTGATAAAATTACCTATGTGTTTGAAATATTGGGTGAATTTCATCAAAGAAGATGAAAGTGCTTCATGAGAAGTAGGGCCCCGAAGGATGTTGCTCACCCTTAAAGGGAAAATGATCAAAGAAGCATAGTTGACTGACAGCCTCTGTCTCACCATGGAATCTAACTGGGCAAGGACATGAGGGAGCGATTTACTCTGACTGTTCCTCACCAGCGACTGATATTTGTAGCTGGTTCATTTCTTTTTAAATGTATGATTTTGCTTGAGAACTCCCCTGGCAGCTGAAGCATGTTAGGACCATGCTAAAATCTTGAGTGTAGGAAAAGCCCAAGTCTTCATCTCTCTTTTCTTTCACTGGTTTCTGAAAAGCATCATTCTCTAAGATCAGAGACTACTGTTCCAGATGTAGGCACTACAGTTAGAGAATTTGGTATTTTCCCTTATGTTTGGTTTTGTTTGGTCTGCTCTCTCCTGGCTACTCTGCTTTCCATCCCATTTAGAATGGGGTGATTTACTCAATGCCACTGTAGAGTGGATATAATTTGGTTCCATCACCACCACAGCTGTTCCAAGTTAAGAGTTTGCATTGTCTTAAAACAGACTTTGGAATTTTGAGTAATATTGGGTTCCTGTAGATTTGGTGGGGAGAATGTATTTGAAGTTGGACTGAACGTATTTTACCTTACAAAATGGCGAATGCACTATGGAAGAAGCCAGGAACAGAATATCACAATTTGGCTGTGAAACATATCATATAATATGTTTCAATAATTGATCTCAAATTGGTAGTTTGGATTTTTGAGGCTTAGAATATTTAATATATAGTAGCTGGGTTATAGAAATGGCAGACTGAGGACCAGCTTTTGAAGGTTAAAATGTACCCATGTTTCCAGTCTGAGCCGTGCTTTTTAGTCAACTACAAGGCTGCAACCATACTTCTCTTGAACCACTATCATCTCACACCTTCACTGCAGTGATAAACTGTATCCATGAACTGTGAGCCAGAACAGACCTCTCCACCCTTAACTTGTTTCTGTCGGGTATTTGGTTCCCACAATATAAAATTATAACTACATAGAATTTTTACATACATATCTACCCCAATGTACATTGCTAGTCCTAAATATGTTTATATATGTTCTAAATATATCTATGGAAATAATATTTAGCAATAATATATTTATAAACAGAATTGTACCAGAAAATCACGTAAATTTATAGAAGTGTACAATATAAAGAAGATTAATGCAAACAACAGAATATTCAAGTAAACTTGATGAAAATCACTTAAAAAGACGGCTTCTTAATGTAGAAATCCACTAGTAGTATGGCTTGGTGACAGGCAAGTGGCCTTCTTTACTACACATGTAACTATTGCTATGCATTTGTAAGTTCCATGGCTCTAGAAATATTCCAGTAGAAAATGCAGCCAAGTATTAATGGATCTTGCAAATACATGTACTTGATTTTTCCTTTTCTTAAGTTTCAAGTTGTCTTAATAAGGATGCATTACTTTTTTAAACACAAAATATTTTCAATTATTTTAAATTCCACACTTGCTTTTGTTCAGTGTCAATGACTAAAATGTACTCTGAAAACTACATAGAGCTATACGATGGAAAGAACCGTGACTCTTTGGTATATCAACGAGAGCTGGCTTTTAAGGAGCAGAGTCTGTTTGGATAGATGGATTTGACAGCAGCATCCAATGCTGTTACATGGCTGTGAAATCAAAGAGGAAACACTGGAAGATCCCTGAGCAAAATGAGAATGATAAATATGTAGGCAGTCACCATTCAAACTCTTGGTCTATTCCTGAGGTTTAACTCAGCATGCTCAGGATAAGAGCATGTAGAAACCTGAAGTAGCAAGGAGAAATGTGAGTAGTACGTGTGCTTCTCTGGAAAGAGCTGGAAGCTTAGGTACTGACATGTCGGAGTAGGTAGTTAATCTTCCCCATTTCCGAGAAACCACAAAAAGAGCAGTGACTGCATCCTGGAATGAAACACACCTACCTTGGACAAAGAACAAAATCAAGATAGGCATACCCTCAGAATGTCTGAAAAGAGTGTTTTTCAATGAACTATATAATTTTTCGGTAATTTAGATGCTCGTTAGAGTAAAACCTATACAATTCAGCTCATAGACAGAATTCAGTTTCTACTTATGTCTCCGCCTTCAATGTATAACATGAAAGTACTCTTCATGTGGAAGACAAAAGTCTGAAAGAATATGATCAAAGAACTATCTCTCTCTCTTTCATTCTCTTTCTTTTTCTATTTTTAAGAGTATGTGTACATACTCATGTGTGTGAGAGTCCAACTGTATGCAAATGTGTTTGTTTGTGTGTGTGTGTGTGTGTGTGTGTGTGTGTGTGTGTGTGTGTGTTCGTGTGTGTAATGCATCATTACATTAAGGTATCATTCATCAGGAGCTATCCATCTTATTTTGTGAGACGGGTTATCTTATTAACCTGGAGCTTGCCAATTAGGCTGACTGGGCAAGCCTTTCAAATCCTCCCAGATTCTCCTCTGAATGCTGGGATTACAAGCCTGCACTATCATGTGAATTTATTTTTGACATGGTTTCTGAGGGATTGAATTTAGGTCCCCAAGCGTGCCCAGAAACTGAGCTATCACTCCAGCCCCAAAAGCCTTTCAAAATCTTTGCATATTTTACTCCATTTTCTAAGTACCATAATGTATGTGATATATTTAAATGTGTATCAAATATGCAGGAGAAGAATTTGTTTAGCTCACTATTTCAAAAATAATTTCATGATGAAAAATTTTGTCATGAGAGCCTAAGGTTCTTCAAACAAGATTATTCTGGGAACAAAACTTTTCCCACTCTAATGTGCAATTACAATTTCCAGCTGGATAGTTTGGTTCTGAAAGTTTAGGTTTAAAGTCTTTCCAAAAGATTTGAAAATCCCTCCAGCTATTGACCTAACATTTCTCAAAATCATTATAAGTTTTCTTTGTATTTAATATTTCAGTTATCAACTGACTACCCAGAGTTTTGGTTATGGCATCAAATAAAACTAGCAGAATTATAAACACTACCCACAACTACATATTTATAATGGATTATTATTATTATTATTATTATTATTATTATTATTATTATTATTATTAGAGAGAGAGTGGCATATGTGTAAGTATGGGCCGGAGCATGCCAGGATGTGGAAAAATCATAGCAGTCTGTTCTTTCCTTCCACAGTGGGATCCAGTAATTGAACTATCCTGGTCAAACTTGCACAGCAGGCATTTTCATCCACTGAGACACCTCTTTGCTCCCTACATAATAAAATTAGAAACAAAATGATGTTTACTTTTTAGTTATGAGAGATTCAAGAGAGTTTCTGTTTGTTCTTTTTGCATTTTTACACTTAATCGCCTTAATTACTTCCCCCATTGTAGTTCTTAGATAATATTATGTCCCGTGTGTGTGTGTGTGTGTGTGTGTGTGTGTGTGTGTGTGTGTGTGTACAGATGTGCTCAACTGTTTGTGCATGTGTGGCATCCCGAAGTTGACATCATGAAACATCCTCAGTTTCTACCTACCTTTTTTTTTCCAGGCCAAGTCTCTCACTAAACTTGGAGGTCCCCATTCTCACTACACTGAGGAACCAGAGACAGCCCAAGATCCACCTACCTCAGTATCCCCCCTTCAGCTGGAGTTTCTGCCACATTTAACTCTAATCTAAGTGCAGGAATCCACACTTGGGTCCTAATGCTTTAGCATCAAATGTGTTGTGAGCCATCTCTTCAGTTCCAAACATGGCATTTAGAAATTTAAAATGTTTGCTATTGCTCATAAAATGTTGGAGGCTTACTAATTGAACTATGCTGATTAATTCTTCTGGGTACCTCTCTGAGCTTCTAAAGTATAAATAGGGACAAATAAATAATCAGAATTTGTTTCTATTAGGGGAGAAAGTACTTAATTAAAGGTAGAAAATGTACTTTTACTAGTTTTCATTAAGAAAGGAGGAAATGAGAAGGTTATTATTGACTCAGCAAATCCCAAAGTAGAACAGATAATTTTCTATTTATATAATTCCTGAGTAGGTTGGATAACTTCCCTACACAATTTGTAATTACCTGTATTGAGTGTTTAGGGGTCTATATTTTTCATGTCAGAATTGTGTCTTTCTTCTTCTTTCTAGGGGAATGAAATTTTAAAATACCTTGTTTTAAAGAAATATCCCAAAATTCCTTAGCCCTAGTCTTATTCTGATAATAGTTTGCCCTCATCGCCCTGCTTGATTCTAAAATTAAAGCCATATATGGCCACATCTTGCAAACTTAGATAGAAACTCTAAACAGTGCTTTATTCAAGGAAGAAATACTTCAATATAAAGAGTCTGCCAACGAAGCTATTCTAAGTTATGTGGATAGGTGATCAAAAGAGTCTGCCAAAGAAGCTATTCTAAGTTATGTGGATAGGTGATCAAAAGAGTCTGCCAACGAAGCTATTCTAAGTTATGTGGATAGGTGATCATGACTTCTGAGAAAAAAATCGTTCAAAAGAGAAGAACTGAAGTAAGGAAACAGACAACTATTAGTGCATTTTAACTAACATTATTTTTCTCTAACTGTATTCATCCACTTGAGGCACAACGAAACAGAAAAGACCACTTTGAGAAATGTATGAGGAAACAAATTACTCCTGACAGTACAGTAATCCTTAGTATCCATAGAGATGCATACAAGATTCAGTGGACGCCAGAAATAATGTATTGTATTGTACTATACTGTACTATATTGTATTGAGTTTTTCTGTACACCCCCACTCAAATTTCATGCCTTTTGCATTCTAGCTAAGCACTTGCTATCCACCCTGTAACCGTGCCTTTTGTAGACTATGAGTGACAGGAAAAGCGCCATGCATGTCTTTCCTTCATCACAAGTTCACAGGTAGAAGTACTTTCTTTCCATGGAACTTAGAAGCTTTGGCATACAATTTCATTTATCTCCTTAAGAAACAACTTAGTTTTGCATGTACAGAAAAGCACTTTAACTTTCTCTTCAATATATATAAATTTCCAGCATCACTACAATTTCATTTTGGGGCCATTACTAAGTAAAATAATGATCACTTGAATACAAGCACGATGATAACAAAATGATAGATACAATAACTGAGACAATTATTAAGGGATTAGTTTTGTAGGACAGTGTTCACAGAATGGATATGTTAGTGAAAGAAATGGTTTCCATACTTTTTGCAATAGGGCAGATAGCAAGGGGTTCATTCTAGTGCTCAGAAAAAAATAATTATTAGCATATTGTGAATTATGGCTGGAACATTTCATTTATTATATTTTTACTGCAGTCAATCACATTTAACTAAAATATGGAAGACAAATTGTGGTGATATATTGCGTACCCTAATAAAAATTGCCTGAAGATCAGAAAACAGAACAAGTCACTAGATTAAACATAGATGCCAGGCAGTGGTGGCACACACCTTTAATACTAGCACTCAGGAGGCAGAGATCCATCCGGATCTTTGTGAGTCCAAGGCTACCTTGGACTACATGAGATTGATTCAGACCAGAGGAGAAACAGAGCCAGGCAGTGGTGGCACACACCTTTAATCCCAGTAATTGGAACCACATGCTGTTAATCCCAGCAAGAAAGGTATATAAGGCATGAGGAGACAGGAATTGCGGGGGGTTTTTTTTGTTGTTGTTGTTTGTTTGTTTTGTTTTTTGTTTTTTGTTTTTCAGCTGGAGAGCTTTTCAGATAAGGACTCAGAGGATTTTAGTCAGAGGATTCGCGGAATTGGTGAGGTGATACGTGGCAGTGGCTTATTCCTTTGTCTCTCTGATCTTTCAGCATTTTACCTCAATATCTGGTCCCAGGATTTTTTATTATAAGACCATTTTAGATTTCAAATTACAACAAATTGATGAACAAATATGACTATTATGGAACTACAAACTATGCCCTCTTTGTTATGATACAGTACAAAGTCAATAATTCCAGCTCTGAAATTAACACTGAGACTATTACACATGGACCTAGTTAACTTTCATCTATAGCTTTTAATTCAAATGGTACAGGCAAACAGAAAGAAAAAATTCAAAAGAAGCTATAGGAAGTGAAAAGACAAATCCTGAATGTGAACTTTCTTGGTGATAATTTATACAGTGTCTTCAAAAAGTCAAGGAGCAGAGAGGAGAACACTGAACGCATGTTTTTTGAGGTTGGACTGGGGGCAGGTGGGGATAGGAATAGGAGGCATCAGGCAGATGGTACAAAAGAGAGAGTACTTGGAGAGATGACTGGAATTGGAGGGACATTTGGGGGATGACATGGAAAACTAGTGCAGTTAAATCTCCCTGGAATCTAAGAGAATGACCTTAGCAAAATCTCCTAGTAATGGAGCCTAAATTGTCCACCTTCTGAAACCAGGCAAGACTTCCAGTGATGGGACTGGGACATCAGTCTAGCCACAAAACATTCAACCTACAATCTGTCTTGCCTGCAAGACATATTGGGGTAAAAATGGCCCAGAACTTGTGGGTGTAGTCAATCAATATGACTGGTCCAACTGAGGTCCTTGCCACTAGAGAGAGTCCATGCCCCACACTGCCTGGAGGGCTGGAATCAGGGGCAGGACAGACCAGAGACCCAGGATAGAAATAACCAAACATGACTCACAAAAAAGAAACAGAGAAATCGAGAAAGCAAGCAAGCAAGAAGGAAGGAAGGAATGAAAAAGAGAGAGAAAGAAAGAAGGAAGGAAAGAAAAAAGAAAGAAAGAAAAGAGAGAAAGAGAAATTATTCCTAATGATACTCTGCTATGATATTCTGATATACTACTCATAGATCGTTGACTAGCCCAGTTGTCATCAGAGGGGCAGTCATCCAGGAACTGATGGGAGCACATGCAGAGACCCACAGCTAATCACTAGGCAGAGTCAGGAGAACCTGGCAGAAGATTGGGAGGAAGGATTACAGGATCCAATAGGTAGAGGACACCAGAGAGCAAGGCCCACAGAATCAACTGAGCAGGGCTCAAGGAGCCTCAAAGAGACTAAAGCAACAAACACAGACACAGACCCTATATGGGTCTGAGCTAGGATCTCTGCATATGCCTTACGGTTGTGTAGCTAGGTGTTCTTTGAATTCCCAACAGTGTGTGTGTGTGTGTGTGTGTGTGTGTGTGTGTGAGAGAGAGAGAGAGAGAGAGAGAGAGAGAGAGAGAGAGAGAGAGAGACTCTTTTGCCTGTGTTTGGACCCTTTTCCTCCTGTTGGGTTGCCTTGTCCATCTGTGTTACGAGGGTTTGTGCCCTGTCTTATTGCATCTTGTTAGGCCATGTTCAGTGGATATCGCTGGATTCCTGGCCTTTTTTTTTTTTTGAAGGGAAACAGAGGAGTGGATCTGGGGAAGAGTCAACGTGGAGGAGAGATGTGGAAGAGTGGAAGGAGGGCAAACTACTGTAGGGACGTAATGTATGAGAGGAGAATAAAAGTTGTAAAAAATAAATTTTATTCAAAGAAAATATAAAATTTAACTCGAAGAAAACTGGAAAGCAATTAAATTGAGTTTCTAAACGCTTCTGTATATTAGTTAGTAGATCAATAAAGGAGTAGTTATGTAATAAAATCTAAGTTTTAGGTACAAGATACACACATTTAATATTGATGCAATAAAGTTATTAAAATACAGGCATTTCACAATAATTGTATAAAAACAAAGCAAATTCAATGAGACGATGATTGAAACATCTTGAAGTTTATCACTGTTTATTTTTATGTTCCCCCAACTTTGGTATTTTGTATTGTCAAGTTATTAATTTGTATTTGCAATTCATATTGTCACATCTTGAATGCTAGCTCATTTACCACTAAAGAGGAAAAGGAGCCAAAAATTAAGCTATGAGACACTTTAGTTATGAATAATTTCAACCCGAGACATGAAGTGCTGGAAAGATGTGCATGCTGTAGAATCATTGACAGTGCCATGTTCTTATGTTTCACAAGGAATGCAAGGAAGTTGAAGACATAAGTTTTCTGTTAGGAAGCACACAATGTAGTAAGAGGTGAAATTGAATCAGGAGTTAGAAAACTATTTGTAAAAAGAAAGGTTATCTGGTAAAAGAGATAATTGTTCCTACTTCCTGATGAGAAAATGGGTTAATGCATCTACTATTGCAGTTTCTGTATCTGAGGAGAGAAGAGAAAGTTCACTGCAGTTTCTGGTAAATTGTGGTGTCAGGAAGGCACATAGGAATTACTATGTTGATAAGAACTATGCAGTGTCCTCACACCTATATTTTTGGAAAGAAAAATCTCCAATATAAAAATAACTCTTTGTAAGGATGCAAAAATATAGCTCAAGATAAAAGGAACATGGTGACTTAAAACATGAACATAATTTTTCCTATCTTTCTTTTTTTTATATCTCTAAGAACATTCTCTGACAAGATACTCCAAAGCAAAGACAGTGTCAAGAAACCAGTTTCTCACACCTAATTCAACCACGTAATAACTGTGAAAAATTCTAGTCATGAAATGATGCTTACATTTTTTTGAAATAAGAACCATAAATCTGGGAGTTAAGAGAAATGAGAGGGGAGAGAATTTGGTTCTTACTGACAAGAGGAAACTCGTGGACATACTAAATAAGAAGACCCAGCACAGGTCAAGCTTAGAGCTCTGCTATGTTGCGGGTTTTCACCACAAACACTTGGTAGCTACAGACCTCACCCAATGGATAGTCACAGACACTTTTCAGAGAGAAAAGTCTGGATACTTAAATTGTTGGTAGTCCCAGATGAATTGTGCCTGAATTGTCACACCAAATGAATATAGGCTGGGATATGACATCTTCCCAGGAGATCTTGGGACCAAGAAAAAGGCTAACCATTCTGGTAGCAGTTCCATGAAAGTTCAATTATATCAGAATTGACCTCTTTATCCAGAGGTTGCTGGACAAGGAAAGCAGAATTAGAAGCTAGTCATAGTCCTGTCCAATGGATTTGTCACATGAGTCTAGAAGATCTAAATAAGAACAAATTCCTCATATATTCCCAGTTACAGAAGGAGCCAAGTACTGCCAGGAAGAAAGAGGTACCTGGGGCCTGAAGCAGAAAAGCCATCAAGAATGCTGGAAAAGACATTAAAATGTTCCAGGAGAAAAAGAACCACTGCAAACAACTGGCATTCTAAAAGAATTCAAAAATAGCGTGCACATTAGTACAGGCTCCTAAAAGAGCTCATTCCTCTGTCTTATTTCCATTTTAATGCTCATAAGAAAAGGTAAACAGTAACCAGTGAGTAGTAGAAGCAATAATATGACAGAAGAGAAGTCACATTTGCATTGATTTCCCATCCCAAAGGACCACTGTGGAAAGAATATTTAATATACCCAGGAAGTCTTGAAGGAGGATTACCTGCTGTCTAAAATTAGGTAAAAATTCTTGTTTGCTAGAGTTTTTTAATTTAAAGACAGGAACATATGATCCTTACTGAATGAAATGTTAAGTTCTATAAATAAACAAAAATAAGATTACTTCCTTTATCAAGGATCATTTTTTAATATAATGCAAAAGATAAGTTCTGGTTTTCTTAATCTGGAGGAATTTCCAGTTCTGCAATACATCCGAAGGCATCCCACCAACAGATAAGTGGGTATTCATAGGCCACAGGCTGTAGGTTTTGGCTCAGGGACATCAGATAGGATCCCAATGGAGCTGAGTTTTCTCTGTCTATTGTCCCTCTCCAGACAGTCAATCCTAGGGTGTTAATTTTGCAGAGCTCCAGATCTATTACTATATGGTAGTATTGAACTAATGCCCCAGTAAGCTTGTGTGTCATGAGAACATTCAAGACTTTTGAAAAAGTGAATCACATTGGGCTCTAGACATTGAATTAACACAGTTATTGAAAACCTAAAAGGTAGCCCCATTATGTCTGCTAAAGGAACTTTCCTCAGGCCTCAAGGATATTTCTAGATGATACAGAATAAGATTATCATGTCTGTGAAAACTTTCAACTGAAATCTCTTTAGTCATTAATGCAGTTGAAAAAATAATGATATTATAGAACATCAATAATTTTATATTTGATGCCTTTTACTGACTCTTTAACTCTTAGATATTTTAATCTGTAGACTTTTATTTCACATATGAAATTGAAAATTTGGATTTCTCTGTATTTATTTGGTTAATTTTTGGAATCTTCATGGAAGTAAAAATATAACTGATAATTCTAAATTCAACAGAATATATTGGAAAGTATATAAAGTTTAAAGTGAATTGAGAAAGAGATTCAGATATGCCTAATTACTGGTTGGATTGCAGAAGCAGAATATGAAGGGTAAGGAAGACTAGGGTAGCCCTCCTATCCCAAGCTTGTAGGTGGTGGGGTAACTCACTGAGATGTAGACTATTATTAGACAGACTTATTTGGGTGAGGAGAACATTATACCAATTTATGTCTTATTAAATTTGGCTTTTCTGAAACTGTAACAAATGAGTGGGAAACGGCCTTACGTATTTATACATACTGCAATATATATTTCAAATCCATGTTTGAAATTTTAATTAACTGAAAATACATAATAAAAGAGTAAAGTTAAGTCTGAAAACATAACAGGAGGCATCTCAGCGTTATGAGGATGCAAATACTTAAGGAAACGTAGTGAATCTTGTCAAAAGGAAAACTCAGGGTTGTAAGCAGAAAGGAATATTTTTTCCTGGTTTTTTAATAGTAATCTTCATCCCAGATTCCCCCTACTCCACCATGCTAGCAAAGAGCCCATTCTAGAACTTTCTCTCATCAGTAAAATATTTCACCTGCTTTTCCAAAGACTGTAATTGAGCCTAAAACGTTACTGCTTTGCTCTTTTCTTGACCCATCCTCTGATTAACTTATGTGCCTCCTCCCACCCACATTTCAAAGAGTAGTAACTAAGTCTTAGTCACCATCACCAGACCTTTGCTGTCTTGTAATTTAGAATCCATGTACTTAGTCAGTCTTATTGTTTAATCTGCCAGACTCCCAAGCACATGTGAGTCAGAAGAACAGTGATGCAAGTTATGTTACAGCAAATGATTATTTCATATGACACCATATGAGTCATGATCTAATCATATTGGTGAGATTTTTCATTCTAGGATGAAAGATAAGACATAACTATCTAATGTCTTTTAACTGAATAGAAAATTCCTATACCTGAGTCCTTCCCCATCAAGGGTCATGGAGTCTAGAAGATGGTAGTTCAGCCTCTTGAAGTATTGATAGAGAAAGAAAAATCCACTCATTCTATACATAAAAAATGTTTTTCAGAAATAGCGAAGTAGAATTTTTTATTGCTAAGTGGTGTACTTATTCACTCATTACCAGCAGTTTCACACAATAGGAAATGTGGAAAGTGCTTCATCAAGTGTAACAGAAAGTGAGGGAAAGGACCCAAAGTTACAAATGTTACCCTTAATTTAACAATAACTGCCCCTTGGACAACATGGTCACAATGTATTATATGCATTATAATGTAGCTACATTCTATCTCATTACTTGCACTGGGTCTGTTCAAGCTATTCATATCTTACAGCTTTAATTTTAGTATTTCCTCTAGGTTTTCCATCTTTTTAGTGTGTAAGTTTTCAAAATATTCTCTAATAATGTCTGGATTTCAATAGAGTCTGAGGAAATGATAAACTTTTGATATCTAATTTCATTGATTTGTTTTCTACCTCTTCCTCTCAGACTGGCTTAAGGGTTTGTCAGTCTACTGATTTTCTTTTTGAAGAACAAACTCTTTTGTTGAATTGATTTATTGTTCTTTTAGTCTCTATTCTATTGATTCATTCCCTAATTTTTTTT
>CABHPR010091561.1:0-20381 GCA_902168415.1 Peromyscus melanophrys
TGTGTGTGTGTGTATGTGTGTGTGTGTGTGTGTGTGTGTGTGTGTGTGTGTGTGTGTGTGTATGTGTCTGTGAAGGCCAGAAGAGAATACTGTATCTGTTGGAGCTGGAGTACGAGGCATTTGTGACCTGCCCAACATGGGTGTGGAAACTGAACTCACGTCCTCTGGAAGAGCAGTGAGAGCTCTTCCTTAACTGTTCAGCCATTTCTTTGGGCCAAGAAAAAAAATCTTAAAAAATTATTTTAATAGGTAAGAATTAAATTTAAGGTGATTTTACTAATGGAATGGAGGTGAACAAGGAGGTTGTTCTTCAGTTCTTTTTTTTATTTTTTTGTTTTTTTTCTGAGACAAGGTTTCTCTGTGTAGCTTTGCGCCTTTCCTGGAACTTACTCTGTAGCCCAGGCTGGCCTTGAACTCACAGAGATCCGCCTGGCTCTGCCTCCTGAGTGCTGGGATTAAAGGTGTGCGCCATCCCCGCCAGGCTGTTCTTCAGTTCTTATCATGTGGATCAAGAACTGTGTACACTAAAACTCCACCCAAAATTTTTTATTTTATTGTTTTATGTGTATGAATGTTTTTGCCTGCATGTATGTGTATGTACTATGTGTGTGCCTGGTGCCCACAGAGGTCTGAAGAGAGTATTAGATTCCCTGGGACTGGGGTTACAGATAGTTGTGAGCTGCCATGTGGGTTCTGCCACGCAAAGCTGGGTCCTCTGCAAGAGCAACATGTGATCTTTACCACTGAGCCAACCCTCTAGGCCCCCGAAGAGACTTTTTAAAAGGAGTCGTGGTGGTAATGGCTCCGCACGTAAAGCCACTGACTGCTGAGCCTGGAAACCTGGGTCTGACCCCTGAAACCGACAATTCCCAGAAACTGTCCTCTGACCTCCATGGGAGCCATGGCTTCCTACACTAAGGAAGAAATAAAAAGTCCTAATAAAAGGAAAGCCACTATTATCATCTCCAGTTTTCCCAGGGCTCCATTGCTATGGCGGATAGAACAGACTCAGTGGTACTGAGTAGAGACGCGATCTACTAATCACTCGCCGTTGTAGTCCCTCGGTTATTCTTTCATCACTACGGACAAGTGTGCAGAGAGCACACCCACTGCTTCCCTCACACACCTGCTGTAGGCTCCAGCAGAGAGCACGTCTGTGAGAATATTTTGCTGTCCTAAGCAAGATGATATAAAGAAAAGTATTCTTATTACCACACAGAGAAAGCCTGGCTTGCCATCAGGGCCAAAGACACAGCTCTGAAAACAGCAGACATCCCAAATATGAGCAGGCAGAAAAGGAAAGGGGTTAGGGCGAGACAGGGTGAGCAAGCCAAGAACACAGGCTTATTTCTTTGCTTTTCGTAACTAAAGAGTATTGACTTATTTCCCACTAAGGCTTTATTTATGTGTCACCGTGCGCCACACCTTGAAGGACTGGTACAGTGAATGTTTTGTGTGTGACACAAATACAGGTTAATTTTTTATATTTATTTAGTTGGCATGTATTATGCATGTGGGTATGCATCTGCCATGATGGAGGTTCTCTTTTTCTACCATGTAGGATTCAGGGATTAAACTCTCGTCAGGTTTAGTGGCAAGTGCTTTTATGCGCCTTTACCCCCTGAGCTGTCTTAATGTCCCCTTACTCCCTTAAATTAAAAATCATATTTATTTTATTTTTAATTATATGTGTGTAGGTATGTACATGAGAGTAGGTGCCTGCTGCCAAGGCCAGAGCTGTGAGATCCTTTGAAGCTGGTTTTACAGGCAGTTGTGAGCTGTCCAATGTGGGTGCCGGGAATTGAACTTGGGTTATGTGAATGAGTAGTATGTGCTCTTAACTACTGAGCCACCTCTCTCTCTAGACCCTAAAATTTATTTATGTATTAATAGTTATTATTGTTTTGGTTTTCTGAGGTAGGGTATCTCTATTATGTAGCTCTGGCTGTTGTGGAACTCTCTGTAGACCAGGCTGGCCTCAAACTCACAGAGATCCACCCACCAGTGCTGGGATTAAAGGTGTATGCTACCATGCCCAGTTTATTATTACTATATGTAAATGATGTGGATGGATGTGCAGAGAGGTCAGAGGATAACTTTGTGGACTGGTTCGCTCCACTTTTAAGTACATTCTGGAGATCAAACTCAGGGCACCATTCTTGCTTAGTGAACGCCTTTTTACCTGCTGCGCCATCTCACCAGCCAGTTAGCTATAATGCATATATGAGGGATGGTGGTGGCGCACGCCTTTAATTCCAGAACTTGGGAGGCAGAGACAGGCGGATCTTTGTGAGTTTGAGGTCAGCCTGGTCTACAGAGTGAGTTCCAGGGCTTCCAGGCTTACACAGAGAAACTGTGACTCAAAAAACAACAAAAGGGATTGGGGATTTAGCTCAGTGGTAAAGCACTTGCCTAGCAAGCGCAAGGCCCTGGGTTTGGTCCTCAGCTAAAGGGGGGGGACACCCAACCAACCAACCAACCAACCAACCAACCAACCAACCAACCAAACAACAACAAAGCAAAACAAAAAGCAGATATGAAATTCGAAGGACTGCAACCAATACTGACTCACAAAGAAGAACTTCTGTTTAAATCATCATTAGAATGTTTAAAAAGAAAGAAAAAAAACCAGAGACAAGGAGGTTTAGATGGAAAAGAGCTTTACATTTCATCTAATATGTTCAATTTCCACTTGAGTAACAAACGACACAGGATTACCATAATACAGAACAGCTCCATCGAGCAGTGCACCTTGGGAACAAAGCTTTAGTGCAGTCCTGGGCCACTGTGGGTCAGGTGGTAGTGGCGTGTATCACACTGCAACATCTGATGCTGCTGCTGTGCAGAACTGAGGGCACTGGGGGATTCTGCTGGGCCAGCAGGAAGAACTGACTCCAAGTCTGCAAGGCAGGCAGCCGCTCCACGCTAATGGGAAGGGAACAGTTGGGGAAGCCAAATGGAGGCAGCTGCCTGGCCCAGATACTTTACTGATAAAACCTGAAGCTTCTCTTTGATAGGGCTATGAAAAAGAAATCAGGGCTGACTCAAACAGCAAGGCCAAGCTTTTGAGACACTGCTTTGAGAATCCAGGGAAGTCAGCAAAGAAGGCAGGATTACTGACATCTAAGGGATTCTATCCATGCCTGACGGATAGAGAACACAGACTCCCTAAAGCCCAGGCTGCCACTGAATTACCTGGAGGGTACTGAACCTTTCAGAAAGCATTTATTTTCAAAGTGTTTTGGTCAGACCTAGAGATAATGGCACCCTGACTCCTCCTGGATTATGCCTCACTGTGGAGTGGGGAAAGAATCTGGTGTGGAAGGGGACAGGAGGATCTGCATGATTTTCTCTGAAGGGGGAAATTAACTGGTCAAGTGAGAAAAACGCTCTAGGGATGCAGACAGGTGAGACAGCGCAGGGACACAGTCCACAGCGGCAGCTGGCGTAAGCCCTAGTAGGGACGATGGCTCAGGGGTCCTAAACTAAAGGTAGGCAGCAAGACTCCTCAGGTCTAATGTGTGTGCTTCTAGGCACTCCACCCAAGGTTTCGGGGGTCACAGGCCACGCAGCCCACAGTGGCGGGGACAGGAGCAGCAGCGGTCACAGAGTTGGGAACAGCGGTGGCAGCATCTTTCAGAATGCCTTTAAATAGCAACATAGGGAAGGCAGCAGCTTTCCTGCACCTCCACAGGTACCGAAATAGAACAAAGGCAGCAGGGAAAATGGCCAGAGCCAGTGCAAAGACGGCAGCTGTTGCTGCTGCTTCTGGGGAGAGACTGGCAGCATCTGAGAGCGCCATGACCAACTCGCCCTTCAAAGGGCACTCAGCTGCCGCCACATCTGGAGACAGGCTTTATTGTTTCCAACCCCCAGGATCACTATGCAGACACCTGCCAAGGGTGGAGGTCCTGTTTCCTTCCTTCTCTCAAAGCATTCTGCGTGAGACTAGACAGCCACTGGGCAGAAAATGGGTCACCACTGCCATTTATTGGTGTTTCTACATCGGTCACTGGGCTTTCCACATGTTTTATCTTGAATCCTGTGATACAGGGATTATCAATCCCAGTTTGCAAAACTGGGCTGGGGTTTAGGGAAGGTTAGAGATTTAGAGTCCAAACTTGTATCTGCCGGGTCTGGCTTCACAAACCTTGTCTTTAAATATGTGCATTACTAGGAAATCTGATCTGTAGGGAGGACTTGGTCCCTTTCCTGAACTACCTAACTTGCTTTTTTTTTTTTGAGACAGGGTTTCTCTGTGTAGTTTTGGTGCCTGTCCTGGATCTCGTGCTGTAGACCAGGCCTCGAACTCACAGAGATCCATCTGGCTCTGCCCCTCAAGTGCTGGGATTAAAGGCGTGTGCCACTGCTGCCCAGCCCTAACTTGCTTATTTGGATGCTACCTGGCTAGTGGGGCTCAGGGGGAGCTGATGGATTAATGGCTCATTCCAGGGTAGGAAGTGCCAGTTTGCTTTGGGACACCCTGAATCATCACAATCTTAGCTTGGTCACACAGCCTTGGTATCCCTGGAATCAGCTAGGCCTTTCTAGGTTGAGAAGGTGCTGGTTGCAGTCCTTAGAGCATCTGTTTAGTGGGTTCAGTGTTGGCATGACTCAGGAAGAAAAGGCTGTAGAGTTTGACGAAAGGCAGAGAGAACAAGAGGTGCAGACACACCCATTTGAGGGTAGGGTCTGTACTGTTCACTAGTGTATATACAGTGTGACACACACTGGAGAATGTAACCCCAGCTCTCATCAGACGTGGCCACACTGTCCCTGAGGGATATCATCGTTGTAGCCAATGACCCCCCTACACTTATTCTACAGCTGCTCATGAAAATCCTGGGGCTGGAGGGATGGCTCAGAGGTTAAGAGCACTGACTGCTCTTCCAGAGGTCCTGAGTTCAATTCCCAGCAACCACATGATGGCTCACAACCATCTGTAATGAGATCTGGTGCCCTCTTCTGGCCTGCAGGCAGAACACTATATACATAATAAATAAATCTTTAAAAAAAAAACAAAACAAAACAAAAAAAAAAAAACGAAAATCCTCTATTATTTAGTAGTGCTAGAGGGCATACCTTGTGTATGCTTGGCAAGCCATGGCCCTAGCCTCTCTGGAAATTTTGTTTTGTCTATTTTGTTTGTTTGAATGTTTTGATTTTTCAAGACAAGGTTTCTCTGTGTAACAGTCCTAGCTATCCTGGAACTCACTTTGTAGACCAAGCTGGTCTCGAACTCACAGAGATCACCTGCCTCTGCCTCTCAAGTGCTGGGATTAAAGATGTGTGCCACCACTGCCTGTCTGAAAAACTTAAAATGCCTGGGACTCACCATTTTAAACTTTTTAAAATTTCTTATATTTTATAGGTAACTCTGACAATCTAATAGCAATGATGTGTCTATAAGAAACTCAACAAGGGGTGTGTGTATGCGCGCGTGTGTACAGGTGTGTGTGCACGCGTGCGTGCGTGAGTGTGGAAGAGGTCAACTTTGGGTATCTTCATCTATTGTACAGTTTGTTGAGACAGGGCCTCTCACTGATCCTAACTCTCTGCAAGACTGGCTGCTATCCTGACCGGCTTATCTCTGCCACTGGCTCTTACGTGGGCAATGGGGATATTAATTTAGATGCTCATGCTTGTGGGGCAAGCACCTCACCCTTGAACCATCTCCCAGCTCCCCCAAACTTAATAATCTACTAAGAATGAGGATGCAGCAGTACAAGACCTCAGAAAACAAATGACAAGAGACTTAGTGGGGGGTCTGCCATGATTTCAGATGTCCCAAGATGCAGCCAAGTGTTAATAACAAGGGCAGTGACTTAGCCTGGTACTGCATTTCTTGGCGTTTTCCTAATTATGAACAAAAAAGGGTTTTTTTCCTAGCAACAGGGAACTGGGAGAATAATTTTTGACATATACATTCAGATTGCATCTCCTGGGCCAGTGAGACGCCTTGCGGGTAAGAGCACATGCTGTGCAAGCTGGACAACGGGAGTTGATCCCTGGAACCTACATACATGGCTGGATTCGGGAGCACACATTTATAATCCCAGCACTCACTAAGACAGCATTAGCCAGAAGCTTGCTCCCAGCTAGCCTAGAGTATAAAGCCCAGTTAACACAAATAGAAAGACCTGCTTCAACAAGGTGGAAGGCTCCAGTTCCCTCATCCTGACGAATGTAATACCAACTGACTAAGGAGAACTGAAGACCAGAAGAAAGCCCCGTGGTGAAGGAAAGGAACCCACGCTTGTCTCAGCACATCTTAATCGGGTTCACTGTTGTAGAATTATTTTAAGGTGTGTTACTTTTGCTTATGTTGCATTTGTTTAACTCTGTGAAGCTGTGTTACTGTGCCTGTGTAAAACACCTGATGGTCTAATAAAGAGCTGAATGGACAATAGCAAGGCAGGAGGAAGGATGGGTGGGGCTGGCAGGCAGAGAGAATATAGAAGGAGAAATCTGGGAGGAGGAGGAGGAGGAGGAGGAGGAGGAGGAGGAGGAGGAGGAGGAAGAAGAAGACGACACCAGGGGTCAGCAACCCAGCTACACAGCCAGCCATGGAGTAAGAGTAAGATTTATAAAAATTAAAAAATGGGAAAAGCCCAGAGGCAAAAGGTAGATGAGATAAGTTGAGGAAAGCTGGCAAGAAACTAAGCCAAGCTAAGGCTCGGTGTTTATAATTAAGAATAAGCCTCTGTGTGTGATTTATTTGGGAGCTGGGTGGTGGGCCCCCCGCCAAAAGTCAAAAAACAACCAACAAAAGTTCACCTGTCTCTTAAGTACAGCCTCAGGCGTGCTCTGATTAACCCTTTCAGAACAGCTGGGCTGCCACCTCAACCCTGCCTCTCACTGTGTGACCCGAGCATCTAAACACAAATGTGCTGGACCTCAATTTTCTCATTTGCAAATAGAGTCTGTGAGCCTACTCGTCTCACAGAGCTGCTATGAGGACTGAGGACATAAAGAGTTTAGAGGCATTACATACAATAAGCCATTAATAAACGTTAGCAATATTAAATACATAATCTTGGAGGATGTGGGGTTTACTAGGAACACACTGCCATGAGCAAACAAACCATGGGGTAATGACCGATGAGCTAGAATAGAACCTACAGCATCGATCTGTTTGATGGTTTTCTTGTTTTTAATTTTTTAAATTACATTTATTTATTTTGTGTGGAGGCCACAGGGCCCAGTGTATGTGTTGAGGTCAGAGAACAGCAGCCGATGAGGAGCTGGGTCTCCTTCCACTACGTTGGTCTGGTGGATCACACTCAGGCTGTCAGTCTTGGCAGCAAATGCTTTTACCTACTGGGCCATCTCACCATCCTGTTTTGTTGTTCTTTTTTTGTTTTGTTTTGTTTTGAGACAGTATCATGTAGCCCAGACTGGTCTCAAACTAAGACACTGGAGATGGCCTTCAACTCCTGGTCTTTGTTGTTGTTTTTGGAGACACATTTCTCTGTGTAGCCCTGGCTGTCCTGGAACTCACTCTGTAGACTAAGCTGGCCTCAAACTCACAGAGATCCGCCTGCCTCTGCCTCCTAAGTGCTGGGATTAAAGGTGTGCACTACCACCACCTTGCTCAACTCCTGGTCTCTAAAAAATTATTTATTAATTTAACACTTTTATCTTTATTAGGTGCATGGATGTCTTACCTGTATGTATGTAAATGCACCATGTTATGCAGCGTCTTCAGAGGTCAAAAGAGGATCCCACAGAACTAGAGTTACAGATAGCTGTGAGCCTCCATGTGGGTGCTGGAAATCAAGCCTAGATCCTCCGGAAGAGATACCAGTACTCTTAACCGCTAGGCCATCTTTCCAGACTCCTTATGTTTAAAACGTATTTTAGTTTTTATTGAAAAATGAACCTCAATTTCTACTATGATACCATTTGTAAATGATGTCTATAGATCATCAACACACACTTGTCTTGAGTCTTTAATAGATGATTAACCTCATTAAAATTTTCATATCCATACTGTGCAGTGGTGGTACACACCTTTAATCTCAGCACTCTGGAATCAGAGGCAGGCAGATCTTTGTGAGTTTGAGGCTAGCCTGGTCTACAGAGCAAATTCTAGGACAGCCAGGACAGTTACACAGAGAAACCCTGTCTCAAAAAACAACAAATTTTTTTTTCACATTTATTATCATTCTGTAGAGCTTTAGAATATAACATCATATACCTCCTTATTAATAGGCAGTACTGTTAGACAATCTGAAAATTGAGAGGTCTAATTCACTCATTCATTGGGTAGTGAAGCAACCAACACCATGAGTTATTATTCCACCAACAACTACAAGGGCAAGATTCATTACTTTTGTCCTAATGCAGAGTTGTAGAAATCGGCACCAGATGCCTGAAGAAAATGTAGGTGTATACAGGTCACTGGCCCTGGGCTGCCCCCAACCTCCACTTCCCAGTCCCATCCCTTGCCCAGTCTTCCTACCATCAATCTGGGGTCATTTCACATCACCCCAAGAGAGGTGCACTCAGTTCTTTTCAGAGGATGGAGCAAAGAGAAGAGAAGGGCTTGCTACCCAGATGCCCCTTAGATCAGCATAATTATTTTGGAGGGAGAAAAGTCCCAAGACTCTCCCCAGCCTGGCAATCTAGCAGGGGCTTGGTCTCCTGTGTTTCTCTCTGCTCTCTGATTTTTCCTGTCTCCTGAGATGAGAAATTGCTGGATGCAAAATCTAGGGCTGGGCTTTTGGCAAGAGATGGCGGGCCATGGGGAGGGCAAAAGGCACCCAGCCTGTTTCCTGTCTCTGCTCTCTGAAGACTTGCTGGCAGGTCCTGGAGGGCACCTGGGCCGGAAGCCAACTCAAACACTCTCCAACTGCTCTTCTGTCATGCTCCTGGGCAGACAGTAACTGCTGTGTAGAGGTGGCCTGGTCTGGACTCCTTTTGGATACTATGGCTTCCCAGATCCCAAGTAAACTTTATCTGGTCATGATATGTGGAATAAATATCCAGGTGACTCAGTTTCAGGGTCCTTCAGATGACAGGGACATAGAAGACTGAGACTGTGTTCTGAGCTGGGGAACAGTTAACCTATCTTCCTTGTCTTGGTTTCTTCATCTTTACAATGGGCATCTGAAACCACACCTAAACAGACTGAATGGACTAATTCATGGAAAGCACTCGGACATCAGCGCTGTTACATAATAAACGCTCAGTCAAAGTGTTTTGGGTAGTTTTCATAAACATTCAGTTTTTGAAGAGGAAACTTCTATGCATATTGAGAGATAATATTTTGATTTGCTTGGATTTTACCAAAAGCAGTTTACCATTTTGGAAAATCAGACTATGTGGTGTCATCATTCATGGTCCTTCTGACATCTCAGTCTGGATTTGTAGCTGCCCCATTCATGGTGATTCTATATGCAAGAACAACTGAGTGAACACGTCTTACTATGAATTATTATCCTGTTATTTCTTTTCTGTGTTGAGGCTGGGTCACTGTATTGGCTTAGAAATATGCCTGCAATGTAAGTAGCTATACCTGCTGCTATTTATCAGAAAATAGGCAATACTCTAAAAATATGTTATAGCAATCTGTCCTAATAAAAATACACTGGTCTGATCTAGAGAAAGGCTGATAGAATGGATTTTTTCAAACCTGATTCTGGTATGTGTGTGTAAATGCTGTGTAGAGGAGGTCAGAGGACAACCTCAGTGAAGGTCCTTGCCTTCTACTTGTTTGGAATAGGGCCTCTTGGTTTTTCACTGAGTATGCAGGTTGCTGACCCATGAGTTTCTGCCTCCTCTCTGCCTGTAGGAACACTGAGATTCCAAATACTTATCTGTCCAGCTTTTACATTGGGTCTAAGGATTCTTTTTTTCCCTCGCCCTCTGAGACAGGGTTTCTCTGTATAGCCCTGGCTGTCCTGGAACTCACTCTGTAGACCAGGCTGGCCTCAAATTCATAGATTCATCTGCCTCTGCATCCCGAGTGCTGGGATTAAAGGTGTGTGCCACCACTGTCTAGCTTGGGTCTGAGGAGTCTAATGCAGGTCTTCACACCTGAGCAACAGGCACTTTTGCCCACTAAGCCATCTCCTCAGCCCCAAACCTTGGTTCTTCTTTTGCATACTGACTCACCTGAATGATGTCAGCTAAGGCACCCTGGATAACATGATAAATCTTGTTCCTGATGATCAAGTGAATTAAACACAAGGAAGAGAGGGAAGAAGCTGTATTTTCACTAGCATTTGGCCAATGTCAAATGCCAGAGACAAGAGGAAACCAGTGCTGCTGCTTCCTGGCATTAGCTTTGGAAAACTATAGCACAGTCTCTCTACAAGCTTTACTTTCTTCATTCAGAAAATGAGACGTCTGGATTCCTCCCCAAAGTTTGTTCCATGGAACATTATTACTTGGCCACTTATGATGGCAAAGGATCCTTGGTAAATGAATTTAGGAAAGTGGTAGTCTTTTTGCTATAAGACATCTCAGACTCTTACTAGGTCAACGTGAACTGAATCTCTAGTAGGGATACCATTGCCTACAGTACTTCCCAAACTTTGACCTTATTTCAAAGGAGCAACTCAAGAGGTTACTATGCCAATGAACATCTTTGTGGTATGTAAATTAAGTATCTCTAAGGTTTCTTCTACTTCTTGAGAGATTCTTCTTGGTCCTTTTAGATCAGAATAAGGATGAGGAAAAGGCTTTCTACAGAAACTGAAGTATCTAGACTCAAAGCCAGGTCTTCCACATGGAGATGTAAATGGGGCTGTGGTGGAGGAGTAAGGGAGAAGTTTTCAGCGTTAGGGTTTCCAAACTGCCCCTATGTTATCAGTAGAAGAGGCTGAGAGTTTATAATTCAGCAGTTGAGGTAAGATGCTGAAGTCTAATATTTGTACCTTTGCTTCTCAAATCCATCTTCAATGTCATACAGATTTGTCTCTGTTGAGGAATCTATGGGACTAAATTCATGTTCTCAGCATTGACCTCTCACGGACGTTGAGGGTGAACCTAATTTTATACAGATCAGGAATCCCATGCCCCACTCAGCCCATGCAAACTGGAGATGGTCATGCAATCTTAGTGGAACATCAAGTCTCTCCTCTGTAATGTTTGCCTTTAGGGCCAGAACAGAACTGTGTTGGATGTTGTAAGTATCATATGCTGACCAGCTGTACCAGTGGGCCACAGTCAGCAGTGACATTGCCTCCTTAGGAAGAGCAAATGCAAGAGAAGCAGACACAAGTTGCAGCAGGAATCATCTGGGTCTGATTCCTGGTTCCATCTCTGTGTTTCCCACCTCATGATGGTTCAGCCCTTCTTTTATGAGCAAAAGAGGCTAAAAAGTTCCCTTGCAGGGCTGGAGAGATGGCTCCGTGGTTAAGAGCATGGGCTACTCTTACAGAAGTCCCAAGTTCAGTTCCCAGCACCCACATGGTGGCTCACAACCAACTGATCCAGTTCCAGGGGATCCGATCCCTTCTTCTGGTCTCTGTGGACACCAGAATGCACAGATACTCATGCAGGTAAAATACCCCCACACATAACAAAAAATCAATTGAAAAAGAAGAAAAATTTAAAGTTCTTCTTCTGCTAGTTTTTAAACTAGATGTCTATTATTTTAATCCACACAAATTCCGAGTATAGTTACATCTGTCCTTCAGACCTCCCCCCCTCCCCAGACAGGGTTTCTCTGTGTAGTTTTGGTGCCTGTCCTGGATCTCACTCTGTAGACCAGGCTGGCCTTGAACTCACAGAGATCTGCTTATCTCTGCCTTATGAGTGCTGGGATTAAAGGCATGTACCACCACCACCACCACCACCACCACCACCACCACCACCACCACCCACCACCACCACCACCACCACCACCGCCCGGCCTTCTTATCTCTTGAAAGTAAAATGTACTGTCCCTCTTGAAACCCCATTGAGATGACAGTAAGGGTGGTTTTCTTTCTTTCTTTCTTTTTTTGCTGCTGGTTTGTGTTTTTGTTTTTTTTTGTGTGTGTGTGTGTTGTTGTTTTAAGTGGCACTATGTAGAACAAAAACAACATGGTAACAAAGATCATACAAGATCTGGTGCTAGAAAGCAGCTGGCTGAATCTTGGAGTCATAGTTCTGATTTTCCACGAAGAGCAATCTTAACTCAGTATTCTGGCAAACTACTAATAGCAGCCTGTTCACTTTCACGCAGCATAGTTTGGAAAGATTACCTAATTAATTAACTAAAACGGGCATGGCAGGACATGCCTGTAATCCCTCAGCACTTGGGAAGTGGAAGCAGGAAGCAGGAGGACCAGAAACTCAAGGTTAGCCTCAGCAATCCAGCAGCAATCCAGCCCAGTTACAGGGCTTTATTTTGTGATGATGAGAATGTTCTGGAAATGGATGGTAGAGTGATGGTTGCATGCCTTACAAATATGCTAAAGTGGTGAATTCCTTATTTTAAAAGAGTAAACTTTATGATATATGAATTACATGATTTAAGCAATTGTGTGAAAATAAAACAAGCTGTAAGGAAAGAGCACACAATAACTCAATCTCTTTCTGTGTCAGCAGCAGTGGCCTTCTAGAAGCTTGTCCCCACTGGCTGGTCCAGCCTGGCCTTTCTCCAGGTCACCAACTTTCCTTGGGTTGTGTCTGTCCTTGGCCTGGCACCTTTCCACTCCTGACACCCTTTAGTCTTGTTCTCTCAGGCTTCTGGCTCAGATCCTTGAACAAATGTGCCCCTGAAATATGCTCTTCAAGACTGAAGGGGACCTCACTTTACTCTCTTTAGTTCAAGGGTCTGGGGCAATGACCTCATAGCTGCAATCCCACACACGTATCTCATGTTTGGCAGATGACGGAGACCTTGAAAAAACAGGCATCAATTTATGACTAAACATTGTTTGTTTTCGAGACAGGTTTCTCTGTGTAGCTCTGGCTGTCTTGGGACTCACTCTGTAGACCAGGCTGGCCTTGAACTCAGAGATCTGCCTGCCTCTGCCTCCTGAGTGCTGGGATTAAAGGTAGTACACCACCACATCCAGCTAAACATTGTTTTTAATGTGTGGGAACAAACACTGAAAATTGCGTTTCTGGTATGATCGGCTCCTTAAAAGTAAAAGATAGCAGATTAAGTCAGTCTTGGGACAAAACAGAGTAAGACCAATGTCTCAAATTACACAGGTGGAGTCATCATGTTTGTCTTAGAGACTTTTCTATTGTTATAACAAAACACCATGACCAAGACAATTTATAAAATAAAACATCTAATTTGAGGATCACCACTCCAGGGGGTTTCCATCATGGTGGGGAGCATGGCTTGGAGCAGCAGCTGAGAGCTCACATCTGATCCACAAGCACGAGGCAGAGAGAGCTAACTGGGAATGGCATGGGCTTTTAATACTTCAAAGCCCATCCCTAGTGACACACCTCCAAGGCCACACTGTTGTAGAATATTATTTTAAGGTGTGTAACTTTTGTTTATGTTGCATTTGTTTAACTCTGTGAAGCTGTGTTACTGTGCCTGTCTAAAACACCCGATGGTCTAATAAAGATCTGAATGGCCAAGCAAGGCAGGAGAAAGGATGGGCGGGGCTGGCAGGCAGAGAGAATATATAGAAGGAGAAATCTGGGAGGAGAGAGAGAAGTAGCCAGAGAAGGAGGAGGACATCAGGGGTCAGCCACCCAGCTACACAGCAGGCCACGGAGTAAGAGTAAGATACAGAAGGAAGAGAACAGGAAAAGCCCAGAGGCAAAACAAGACAGGATCATTTAAGGTAAGGAAAGCTGGCTAGAAACAGGTAACACTAAGGCCAGACATTCATAAGTAAGAAGAAGCCTCCATGTGTGATTTATCTGGGAGCTGGGTGGCGGGCCCCCCAAAAGAGCAAAAACAACCAATACCACCACACCTCCTAAACAGTTCCATCACCTGGGGACCAAATACTCGAATATATGAGCCTATGGGGCCGTTCTCATTCAAACCACCACCACAGCCTTCTGACAGCTTGCTCAGAGGAGCCATGAGATGTCGCCACATTTTGAATCTCTAGGCCATTGTTTGGAAGTCACTTTAAATTCTATCAGTGTGGGTGACTAGACCCGTGGCTGTTGTCCATTTTCATTCAGCATTAGTCAATTATTTGCTTTACGATAATGTTTTCAGAAGGCTGGGGATGCGGCTTAGGATATGGCAAGCATGAAGACTAGAGTTAGGATCCTCCATACTCACACAGAACTGCAGACAGGCACAGGGGCCACCTAGAATCCAAGCACTCTAGAGTCAGGGACAGGGCGAACTGGCGAGCTAGACTAGCTGGAATCAGTGAACTTCAAGTTCAGCAATAGACCCTGTCTCGATAAATGAAACAGCCAATAATTGAGAAAGGCACTCACCATCAACTTCAGGTCTCCACACACAAATGGAAACACATGTATGTGCACCTGCATACACATGTGCTCTTGCACATGTGTGTACATGCATATATAGATGCACACACACCATACACACAGATAAAATCTTTTTCTGTGCTCTTTCTTTAAAACATAGTACATTTAATAAATGTAGGGAATGGTAGATAGAACAAGTCAGAGCACAGAGCACAGGTTTTTTTTTTTTTTTTTTTTTTTTTGATACAGGGTTTCTCTGTGTAGCTTTGTGCCTTTCCTGGAACTCACTCGGTAGCCCAGGCTGGCCTGGAACTCACAGAGATCCGCCTGGCTCTGCCTCCCGAGTGCTGGGATTAAAGGCGTGCGCCACCACCGCCCGGCAAGAGCACAGGTTTTAAGGTCAGAAGGCCTAGTTTAAAACACTACTACCTACTAAAGTATGGTCCAATGAAGTCTGCTTAATTTCAGTGAGTGCATTCATTTGTAAAATGGAACCAACAACACCCACCCCCAGAGCTCCCAGGAGAATGAATAGAGATTAATAATATATTTAAGTACCTTTCCTTTTTTTGGGGTGGGGGTGCTGGAGATAGAAGTCAGAGTCTTGGGTATGCTAAGAGGCCATGAGCTATACTGCACTGAGCTACACTCTAGCCCTCAGTGCCACTTTCTAAAAGCAGATGGCAGTATCATTAGTCATGGCCTTCTATCCATTGCTTCCTAGTAGGAGTAATAAAGTAAGAAAACAATGGTGTCAGAAGCCAAATCAAGTCCAAATCTACGTTGAATCCTTTGGTTCAATAACTGTAGAGCATCTGAGTTCTGACACACTGTCCTAGTAGAGCCAACTGATGTCCTACATGAGGAGAGACGGAGGAGAGACGGGGCTGGCACATGCAATCTCAGATGATTGAATTCCAAGTAATGATGCATGACTTCTAAAATTTGAGATGACCCAGCCAGATATAGTGGTACATGCCTTTAATCCCAGCACTTGGGAGGCAGAGGCAGAGGCAGAGGCAGAGGCAGAGGCAGAGGCAGATGGATCTTTGTGAGTTGGAGGCCAGCCTGGTCTACATAGTGAGTTCCAGGACACCTAAAGCTACACAGTGGGAGATCTGTTGCCCCCCCATTTTTTTTTGAGATGACCCATGGTGACCTGGTGAGAACCTGGTACAAAAAAATGTAATGTACCAAAAGCTCTAGACAGCTATTTAAACTTATTGTACCTATGTATGATACTGCACTTGGTCTGAGCCAAAAGTGATGTATATATGTATTAAACAGTGTAAGCCATCCCATTAGTGTGTGTGCTTTTATGTTCTTATGCATCAGCTAAAATAAAAAATTTTAAAAATTGTAGCCATCAAGTTAATTGCCTGTTTATTCACATGAACACAATCTGACCAGTTATTATAGAATTATCTTCAGTAGTGTTTTTTAAAAGTCATTTTAAGGGGCTGGGGCTGTGATATCTCAGTGGTAGAATGCTTGCCTGGTACTTGTTAGGTCTTGAGTGCGAGCTTCAGCCTTGGCAGGGGTAAGGGAAATAAAGAAAGAAAAGAAAGGACTAGGGCTGTAGCTCAGCTGGTCCAGTCCTCGGGCAGCATGCACACCATAGGCCTTGGCTTCTATCCCCAGCACCACATAAACTAGACTCGACAGGGCATACCTGTCACCTTAGCACCTGAGAGGATTGCAGGAGGACCAGTAGTTCAAGGTCATCCTTGGATACATGGCAAGTTTGAGGCCAGCCTGGGCTACATGAGACTCTGTCTCAAAAAAGAAAGAAAGGAAAGAAAGAATCCAATCACAAAAGAAAATAAAACACGAAAAATACAACCCCAGACCAAGATAACCAATAACCGGCTGGGACCACAGAGTTGAGCAGGTTGTGGTAGCGGTAACGATGGCAATAACAGTACAGCACAGGAACATAATGACCACTAGCAATCACCTTTACTGCTGCTTTTACATGACAACCTCGAGAGTCTTGAGACTCACACATGCAGTACCATCTCCCTCTTGGCACCTCTCTGTCAGACAGATACAGCAGATGTGGAAAGAGGGTTAGAGAGGTTGAGGGATTTGCACCAAGATCTTGTTTAATACTCCAAAAATTATCCTTGGGTCTCGCACTGCTTTTTTTATTCAAGTGACAGAACTGACTTCTTTCAAGGTAAGCATGTGAGAAACACTGCTCCTTTGTCTTGCTGGAGCTACAGTGTGGGGGTGGGTAAAGGAGGAGAAGAGGACCAAAGACACTATACTAGGAAGAAGCTCTTCTCAAGATGGCAGCAATAACAGATGGAGAAGTAGATGTAAAAGGGGGCGAACTGTGGACTCCTAAGACCTTTTGTGTTTCTACTTCCTGAAAAAGATAGATTGAAGTCCTAAACTCCAGTACCTCAGAATGTGATGTTGTTTAGAACAGTGTCATTGTGAGGAAGGCACATCTACCTAAAATAAGGCCATAATGGAGTAGAGTAGAGCCTGGGATGGTTGATATTGCTTGTCAACTTGATGGGATATACAATCATTTAGGAGATAAGTCTCTGGGCACAGCTGTGAGGGGTTACCTAGGTGAAATTAGCCTCTGAGCATGTCTGTGAGGTATATTATCTAGACTAGGTTAGCCTCTGGGCACAGCTGTGAGGGATTACCTAGTTTAGGTGAACTGAAGTGAGAAGATTCGCATTAACAGTGAGCGACACACCATTCCATGTGTTGGGGATCCGGGACTACATAAAAAGAGAAAGAGCTGAGTACTAGCATTCATCCCTCTGTTTCCTGACTACAAATGTTCTTGCCGCCATGATTTCCCTGCCGAGATGGACACCATCCCCTTGAACTATAAATTGAAACTCCTCCTTCATGAAGTTGCTGTCTGATATTTTTCAGAGCAATGGGAAAGGTAACTAATAAAGTCCGCAATCCAACAAGACAGATGTCCTTGTTAGGAGACAGTAATACAGAAATGGGAATGAAATGCTCTATCTACAGGTAAATGACCACGACAAATCAAAACAGGACGCAGTGAGATTCTGCTGCTTTATCACACCTGGGGTGGGATGCTCTGTTATGGTGCCATGGCAATGGAATTCAAGACCTAAAGAGGATTTTTTTCTTTGATGAACACTGAAGATTAGAATATCTAAAAGCATGTCAAGAGGGAGCTGTATGGAGGGAAGAGACTATAAACATACAGTCTATTGTGAAATTCTGACTATGTAGGCCAACAAGGGTTTGTATTAAGCGTCGGTACTAACTGGAAACCTGTGACCACACCAGTCACAGCAGCTGATTGGCTGGGTGCTGCCTGGTTGACAGGTTAGTGCTTCATGCTGCCAGGAAGGTTCTTTGGTTTAGCTTCCTCTAGGGCTCTCCTGTCCACACTTTCAAGGGCTGCAGAGGAAGACGTATTACCTGACCCCAGTCAGTTATACAGAAATGTTCCTTTCATTGCTCCCCGCATGGAGACTTCTATGCTAAAAAGAACAGTGTCTGTGGAGATCATTCTGCGAAGGACACTCATCTATTTACTGTACCCACAGTACAAAACAAACCAAATGATCTCAAAATAACTTCCAAGATAAGGAAAAAAAAAAAAACCAATAAGAGGAAAGAAACTTTCCATTTGATCTGTGCTTGTTTATAACTCGAATCTGCCAGTGATCAAGTGCCACTCCCCAGTCTCTACTTGGTCTAGACAGAGGAGCAGCAGATGAACCTGGGACACAGGCATTCCGTCTCGTGGGTGGACCACAAGCACCTTCTGTGATTAGAAAGCAGAGCACTAAACCCGAACCACTCCCTTCTTTTCAGCTCATTCTCCTTTCACAGAAACTGCTATTATGATGGCTAAGAGTGAGGATGAGGGGGTGAGAGGCAACTTAGAAACTTAAATTACTTTCAAACCCCTTTATGCCCTAACGCCAATACACTTCGAACAAGGCTCAACAAAAGCTAAATTCTTATTAGATGCCTGGTGTTTTTGGAATGCTAACCGTATAGACACTCGTGCCTTCCAGCTACAACAATGTCTAGAGGGAGGCTTCTACCAGCAGTCTAGCACTGCATATCAGCTCTGGCGGCATATTCCTATAAATCCAGTCCTCTGAGGCAGATGCGGAAGATCGTGAGTCTAGGTTAGCCTGGGCTACACAGAAACCCCATGTGATTGCTACTTTTATGTCAAGTTAACACAAGCAATGGTCATCTGATAGGAGAGAATCTCAACTGAGAAATGCCTCCATGTGATTGGGCTGTAGGCAGGCCTGTAGAGCATTTTCTTAATTAGTGATTGATGGGGAGGGTCCAGCCCATTGTGGGTGGGGCCACCCCTGGGTTAGTGGTCCTGGGTTCTAAAAGAAATAGGCTGAGTAAGCCATGGGGAGCAACCCAGTAAGCAACACTAATTCATAGACTCTGCATCAGTTCCAGCCTTCAGGTTCTTGCCCTGTTTTGAGTTCCTGTCCTGACTTCTTTCAATGATGAACAGTGATGTGGAAATGTAAGTCAAATAAACCCCAAATAAATCTACCCCAAGTTGCTTTGGTCATGGTGTTTCATCACAGCAATAATAACTCTAAAGCACTCCACTTCAAAAAACAAAAGCTAGACATGATGGTCTACACTTTTTGTTTTGTTTTGTTTTTGAGGCAGGGTTTTTTGTGTATCCCTGGATCAGGCCCTCTGGATAAGTGAGACAGTTGATTAGCTTGATCTATTTGGGAGGCATCCAGGCAGTGGGACCGGGACCTGTCCTCAGTGCATGTGCTGGCTGTTTGGAACCTGGGGCTTATACAGGGACACTTGGCTCAGCCTGGGGGGAGGGGACTGGACCTGCCTGGACTGAATCTACCAGGTTGAACTCAATCCTCAGGGGAGTCTTTGCCATGGAGGAGATGGGAATGGGGGATGGGCTGGGGGGAAGTCAGGGTGGGGGCAGGAGGGGGAATCCGTGGCTGATATGTAAAATTAAATTAAATTATAAAATAAAATTTAAAAAAAAGAAAAAAAAAAGAATCTGCCTGCATTTTGGAGCCTACTTCAATGAGGGGACACCTGGCACAGCCTTGCGCCGGGGGAGGGGCTTGGACCTGCCTCTATTAAATGTACCCCTCATGGGAGGCCTTACCTTCTTGTGGAAGGGAATGGAGGAGGGGGGTTGGGAGGGGGAGGTTGAGGCACAGGAAGAGGGAAGGGGGGATCTTTGGTATGTAAAATGAATAAAAGTTTTTTTCTTAATTAAAAAAGAAAAACAAAAAGAACCTGCCTGCCCCTGCTCCCTCTCAGAGAGCCGTTCACTGGACCAACTGTACGGCTGCTCTCCCAAGACGTGCCAGCCTCACAGGGCAAGTGCTCAGCTTCTACACCCTAATTACTGCCTCTGGACCAGATCTATGAACATGTACACTCTCAACATTTATAATACATAGAATTATAATTGATCTGGGCAAAGATCAAACTTGGGGAGAGAGCGGTAGTTACCGCCATCTCTTTATTCTGTTGCTTAGCTCATTTTTTTCTGTGTTGAGAAGGCCTATTCTTAACTTCGAAACCAACACAAGTTACAGGTCTGAACATGCCATGCTTCCTCTCCTGGGTATTCCTAGTAAATTTATTTTTTTGTCAAGGTAAGGTAGATAGGAGTTTAAAGAAGGTAATGTCTGGCTATATACTGTAATGCTGTATATTCAACAAATAGACTCTAAAGCTAAATCAAAGAAGAGACATTCTTCTTCAGTAAGACAGTGAGTGCAGATTTTGCATTGACTGCCACAAAACACCACTCTGGCTACTTCCGAATGGGAATGAACTAAAAACTACCTCATCATCATCAGAGGCAGTGATGGCTCCCCACAAGCAGCAGATGAAACCCAGCACTGTCTTTTGGCTAGCTGTAGCTGGAGAGATGGTGATTAGCAGGACAGAAAGGAAAACCTAAAACTTCACCAACAGAGTAGCATTCACTTCAGCTGTTCCTGGGAGCAAAACAGCTCCAAAGAGAAATGTCA
>CABHPR010091565.1:7829-26778 GCA_902168415.1 Peromyscus melanophrys
GGGGGGATCCCAGCTACCAAATAAATACACACATGGAGGCTTGTTCTTATTTATGAATGCCCAGCCTTAGCTTGGTTTGTTTCTAGCCAGATTTTCTTATATTCCATCTACCTTGCCTCTGGGCTTTTATATTTCTCTATTCTATATAACTTTCTTTCCTTCTTACTCTGTAGCTGGCTATGTAGCTGGGTGGCTGTTCCCTTGCATCCTCTTCTCCTCCTTTTCTCTTGCTCCTGGATCTTTTGCTCCCAAATGACTCCTATATATCCTGTCTGCCTGCCAACTCCACCTATCCTTTTCCCTGCCTTGCTACTGGCCGTTCAGCTCTTTATTAAACCAATCAGGTGTTTTAGGCAGGCAAAGTAACACAGCTTCACAGAGTTAAACAAATGCAATATAAAAGAAAGCAACACATCTTTGCATCATTAAACAAATGTTCCACAGCATAAACAAATGTAACACATCTTCAACTAATATTCTACAACATTATGGTACATGGCATGAGATCCCAAGGCTTCTGAGTAGGGTTATCTTTGACAGAGGTACCACCTGAAGTAAGTGTTGATTGAAGAGGTATAAGATGGGTTAGAAAGACACATATTACTATTGAAATCCCACTGAGGGGTAAATCCCAACAACTAAAAGTAAGAGAGACCCAGGGACAACACCTGTCCTTTCAGTTATATTCACATATTTTAATAATTGTTTCTAAAAGATTTATTTATTTTACTTCGTATGTGTGAGTGTGTGCATGTATGTATGTATACTGTATGAGTGCCTGCCTGATGTCTACAGAGGGCAGAACAGTGTGTCAGGTATCCTGGGACTGGAGTTATAGGTGGTTGTGAGCTGTCCTGTGGGTGCTAGGAATAGAATGCAGGTCCTGCACAAAAGCATCCTGTGCTCTTAGCCACTGAGCCATGTCTCCAGCCCAATGTAAGAATTCTTGAGTGGGTGTTTACTATGTGCAAACACTGCAAGGCCCATCAAGAAACACAGGGCAGTACAGAAGACTCAGCTCTCTGCAATACGAATACCCACAGGAAAAAATGTACTTTCTCTTACAAGACACCAAGTGCTCCAGCGGCATTTCTGAAACCTTTTGTGACATGGCTGACTATAGGATAGGCTTTTGTTTTTCCATAAAAGTCACCCTTTGACCTTCATTTTATTCTTACAGAAAAATACGCATCACACGCACACACACACACACACACATCACACACACACATCACACACATCACACACACATCACACACACACACATCACACACACACACAAACACACACACAAACACACACACACACACACACACACACACACACACACACACACACACACCCCTATCATTGACCAGAGGAATACATGGAGGAAGTAAAAACCTAAGAGGACTAAGATTTTATAACTATTCTAAAGTAAATAAGGAAACTGTAACTGGGGTGGGGGATGGCTCAGTGGGTAAGGTGCTCGCCGTACAAGCATGAGAAAATGGGTTCAATCCCAGCACCCACTCAATGAAAGAGTAGATGTGGAGTGCACCTGTAATTCCACGCCTGGAGAGGTGGAGACACAGGGACTCTTAGGGCTTTCTGGCCAGCTAGTCCAGTTGCATCAGCCTGCTCAAGGTTCAGTAAAAGACTCTGCTTTAAAAATAAGGCGGAAAATGACTGATGCAGACACCTAACGTCAACCACATGCACAAACATTCACGTGAATGAACATACACAAATGGTACCATATATATGGGATCTAATGTTGTCTAACACTCTTCAATGGGACAGTGTGGGTGCTAGCATCACCCAGACATGATTACCTGTGAGAGTAAGACAAGCCATAGTCCCTCCATGAATACCGACGTAAAGTCATATCTTTCTAGAAATTTCTACAGGATATAACTTTCTCCAGATTTTAAGTTCTTCTCATACTTACCAAGATTTGCCTGTAGCTTTTCCTGTTTCATGGCTTTCAATCTTATTTCAATATTTAAGAGTTTCATGTTGAAATAATCTACAGCCAACAATGAAATGAAGTCACCATGATGGGCTTCAGTGAAGCATAAGGGTCAAATGCAAAAAGAAAACTCCACACGTATGTGTGTGTGTGTTTGCCTGAGAAGAAAGGTGCCTGAAAATTGATATTCTGCCCACGGAATAAAATGGCTCTCAAGAGTTAAAAAAAAAATGTCGGAGTTAGAAAGGCCTTACACTGATTCTTGAATTCCTTTGGCCATCTTCCCAACAGCAAATATTCTGAATATGCCAGGGGACAGGCAACAGTGGGAATTTATTACTCGCACAGCCAGCCAATCATAATAACATAAAAGCAACAGATGAAGCATCTGCAATGTGCCATGCCCTGTGCTAAGTGCTTTGCCTAGGTTATGTCACTGAAGTCTCCCCATAATCTCAAGGGATGGACACCACGCTTCCTACTCCATCAACACAGAGAAAGAGGTTTGTTGGGAGCACAGAGCTAGCCCACTGGACGCTCCAGCACCCTGTGCATTTTCTCTGTGCTAAACACGTCTTCTCTTTGTGAATCCAAGTCTGTATCTGCCCATTCATCAAAATCCAGTTTCGTGGGGCCTTAGATATTATGCCATTCTTCAAACGTCCATAGTCCATAAAGAACAAGGAAGCCCCTGGCCCTAGAGCAGGGCTGAGTATAGAGGAACTTAAAGTATGGAGGAAAACTGAGTTCTGACATCAAAAGGAAAACTCAAAAGTAGAGGAAGGAAGAAAAGGCCAGTGGATGAGAAGAGGACAGATGTCGATCAGGGAATAAAAAGGACCCTAAGGCCACCTCTGAGAAAGATGGGGTTGGTGGCCCAGGACATCTTCAGGAGACACCGGCAGCTGAAATGCATGTGGAGTCTGAAAGTCGATGGAGCATGCCCAGGAGTTACATGAAAGATGCCTTAATTTTCAGATGCTCAAAACTTAGAAAATAATAAATTGGGAGTCTGCTGAGCATGGTAATCCCTGACACTGTGCTGGAAAGAGACAACATTTAAACTCTTGGAAATTGTGTCTTCATTTACCAAATAGAAATTGCAGCCATAACTTCAGCACACTTTAGAGAGTGTATATAAATGTATATAAAACATTTATCATACAGTAAGTACTTAATAATGTTGAGGAGTTTTGTTGTTGTTTATCTCAAGGGGGATATGGAGAGAAGCAGGTATTTGATAGAAAAAGGAATTAGCAGAGGCCTGAAAGAAGATGACTAGTTACTCAATCCACACAAATAGCAAATAGCAGGCCTACTGTTGGGCTTCCTGGAGCCAGGAGATTGTGGGGAGCAGCGATTCGGGGAGCTGATAGCCCAGCATCCAAACCCCTCCTCTCCATGGCCCAGGTCCTCCTTTCTCCTGGTGGGATTGCATGAGCATACCAGCTCTCTTGTCTATCTGGCCCATGTGTTCTGAGTGATGTCCTTCTTGCCACTGGGTTTCTTCGATCTTTTTTTTCTGTTTTGTTTTAAATAGATCCCACCCAGCTAGAATCTTCAGCCACCATGTGGTCTTGGTGTAGACCGTGAGTAAGGAAGGCTGTTAGGATTGGGGTGAGCTCTGTTTACAAACAGGGAGACTGAGGTCCTGAAGTGAGCGAGGACTAGCCAGAGGTCATAGAGATGGTTAGTAGTGAACACTAGAGACAGGACAAACAACCTGCCTTCTAGCCTCCTCTTGAGACGCTGGACTACTTCAAAGGACAAAGCCTATGCCTTCTTTTAATGATAAGGATGAAGGCAGCAAGAAAAGTCCCTGGGTCAATGTCAGCAAGAGTTCCTCTAACAGCAAGAGTAGCCCCTGACTACTCACATGACCGGACCCATAGAGTAGACTCCTGCTGCCCTGGCAACTGAGCATGTTCGGCTCTCTGATATAAGGAGTCCGTTGGCAGGGACACTGTTGCTCTGTGTTGTTGTCATATATCAAAACAGCAGTAAGAGTTACGCCACTGGGTGTTTGGGATATATTGGCTGTGATACATTGGGCTTCCTTGTTTTGGATGTGCAGACTTCCCTCTGGATCTTTCAAATGAACTTCAACAAAGTAAGACAGATATCAAAGGATGAATACTGACAGAAAACAGCGAGAGAAGCTAAGAATACAAGGGAGATCATTTACTCCTGCTTATCCACTGAGTTTTTGTTACCCTGTGGTAGAATGGCTTCAGTCAGTGCAGGGTCCACTGGCTGGTAACACCAGGCTTCCTGGGAATTTGTTATACATGCAGACTCCAGGGCCCCTCTTCCAGATCACAGACAGGCCCAGAAATCTGGAGGTTCACCACCTACAAGGGATTCTTGTGCATTCTTAGTAAAAACTGAGACCCCTGTAGTGGAGAACATGAGGGAAAGCAAAAAGAATCCCAGCCAATCAAGTAGACATGAGGAAGAGCCCCTGCTAAAATGAGAGTTCCTCACTGTTTTCTGCATTCCCATTTATTACTGGAGTGAAAATGGACTTTACCTTCCGTGAATCTTCACCCCAACAAAAAGATGAAAACGGAAGACTGGGTAGGCATTATACTTTCTTTGCAAATTGCCTTTTATGGCAGGCAGGCTTTTAAAAAGTTTTCATAGTTGTTTTTTGTCTATTCATTTTCAGTTCTCTTGAAGCAAGCTTATTCTAGCTATTTCTGCTTGCTGAATATTAAGCACAACAATTGAGGATATCTATATAGAATGAGGCTAGCAGACCTAGTACAGTCATCATAGTCCCAAACTGCCCAGCAAATCGTTAGCAAATTGCTAACATCAGAGGCAAGAGGAAGATGCAGTGGTCACAGATAAATCATGCAGACCATCTGTACCAAATGAGAAATCCAGTCAATACCAAGTCTCTAAACCACTCTTTAATTCTGCCAAGAAGACTGGGAATGGTTAATTGCAATCCCAACTCAAATAATTGTTACAATTTGCCTCTTATCCATCACTATTCTGTAGCATTAAAATGTCACTAGAAATCTCCCGATTTTTACAAATTCTCAGCACTCTGTGCAGACCTGTGGGGAAATCATGGACAGGTCACAAGCTTCAGCACAAAAGCAAAGCAAGACCTTGTCAGCATTGTAGCAGGAATCTTAAAAGGTCTTATTAATAAAAACAAACCTGGGTCTGGGTATTGGGGTGAATGCTGGAAGATTAGAGAAGCAGGAAAAGCCACAGCCACCTCACCTTGCCAATTCCTCAGCTGATCCTGTTTCCTCAGACTGGAAGCCTCTCAGTCCTCATCCAGAATGAATCTCTGCTGAACTGTTGCTCAAAAGCCTAAAAGCTTAACCAGCTCTAGTTCCTGGTTTTCACGCCTTATATACCTTTCTGCTTTCTGCCATCACTTCCTGGGATTAAAGGCGTGAGTCACCATGCCTGGCTGTTTCCAGTGTGGCTTTGAACTCACAGAGATCCAGATGGATCTCTGCCTCTGGAATGCTAGGATAAAGGTGTGTGCTACCACTGCCTAACCTCTATGTTTAATATTGTGGCTGTTCTGTTCTCTCAGATAAGTTTATTGGGGTGCACAATATATCAACCACACAACATGGGAGAAAGGAGAGGCAGCCTGGTGCTTTGTGTGGGTCATGGAGACTCAGAGGTCTCTCTCAGTGCCATGATGCCTTTATGGGGTCTTGCAGCAAATATACAGGATGATGCAATGATGTGGAGAGGATGGTCTGTGAAGGTAGATGTGTACATGTGTGGAGAGGCCAGAGCTCAACCAAACAGCTCAATGTGCCTTGAGAGTCTTCCACCTTATTTTCTGAGGCAAGGTCTCTCCCTGAATATGAAGTTCACTGATTTTGCTAGACTGGCTAGCCAGAAAGCCCCAGGGATCCCCCTGTCTCCGCCTCACTAACGCTGAGATTACAAGCATGGTCTACCACATTTGGCTTTTTACAGGGTTGCTAATGATCAAACTTCTACTTGTTCACTGAGCTGTCTCCTCAGGCCCAGGACTATGAAATTTGTAAAAGTGCTGATGAAGCTGCTATTAGTCTATGGCGTAGAGCTTCTCTGAAATCTCAGTGCTTAGAGTCAGAGCGATAGTTCAGTGGGTAAAAGCAGACACTTGGTTCCTGGAACACATACGTGTAGAAGGAGAGAACCAACTCCACAAAGTTGTTCTCTGACTCCCACACATGTGCTGTGTCACACACATACACACACACACACACACACACACACACACACACACACACACACACCTCATTGATTTCAGAGGTCAGCCATTCTGCAGAAAGTTTACAACTTAGCTTATCAAGAGTCAGCTGAAGAAAGAGCAAGTATGGAACCTGAGATAACTGACCGCCAGGACTTCAGTCCCTCATTGTACAAAATAAAGCTGTGGAGGTTGGGGAAGCTGTGTGGCAGCTCACCTGGGTGCTTACACTCATGGGACAGAGCCGTGACTTCTCCTCAGCCAGGCAGAGGCTCCTGTACCACCTCCACAGTGACAGGGCTCACGTTGGAGATATTTAATTTGGTGGGGCAGAGCTCACCAAGGCCTCATTTTTCAGCTGCCCAAAAGGCAATTTTCCAGACAAATGAATCTGAGCACTGTGGGGATGAAAATGTTTCCAAAATAGATTTCTCTCCCTGGCTATCTCCCTAAACCAAGAATATTGAACAGGCAGAGCAAGAGCAACGGTCCCAGAGACAGCCACTTCCTGATAGGTCCATATGCCATTTTCTGTGCACGGGGGACTTTGCAGCCGTGAAGCAGCTATGGATCTTGACGGGGTAAGTATGCTGGGTTATCTGGGTGAGCCGGGTCTCATCACAGACATTCTTAGAAGTGGGACATAGGAAGGTCAGCGTCTCAGAAAGGGACAGAACGGCCTGCTATGGGAAGCAGAAGTAGGGTGGTATGGGCTAGAGTAGCTCCAAACTGAAATGTAAAATATGATCCAAAGTTTGCTAAGCAAGAGGGAAGTTGTAAAAATAAATCGTTACATGAAAAGGAAACAGTATATACGGAGGTCTGAATTTTGGAAACTGAAATGGATTTAAGAATTTAAGAATTGCATCTGATTGCCAATATGGCTGTATGGAAAGGAAGAAGGGGCTGGACGAGACAGTGGAGCTGGGCCATTCACAGCCTTGTAAATCACACTAATGATGATGGACTGCATGCTAAAGGAAACAGTGCAGCCAGGAGGGGTGTAAACAGGAGACGGGGACAGAGATGTGCATGGTACAGTGGTCAGTTTCACACCACTGTTTGTGGAGAGTGAAGATGGGCAGGAACAGACATGAGTGACCCTCCAGATCACAGGGGCAGGGAATTAAGTCCCTTGAGGCAACAGGGTATGAAGAAGGCGGTAGACTTGAGCAGAGTCTGGACAACACAGACAGTAGATCTGTCAGCTCGTGAGACACTGAGAGTGGGGATCAAGGGGGAGTCAAGTGTGTAGAAAGCAGGACTCGAGTTTGAGTTTTTGAAGGAAGTGAGTAATCCATTTTCAAATAGAAGGAATATGGGGCATGAACTTAGTCGTTTGAGACAGAGAACACCCAGCTTTCAGTCTAATGCACTTAACATTGAAACACTCATCCCAACAGTCGTTCATAAGGACACCATAATGTGTCTTAACAAAATCTCCCAGTTTCATAAACTGTATGAAAACAACTGGAATATTTTAGATGATCCCTGAAAATACAATGTATGGGACACATTGCAGAGAGTACACAATGTAGAGTGTGCTGCCATTAGGTTTAGAGTGTATGTGTGTGTGTGTGTGTGTGTGTGTGTGTGTGTGCGCGCGCGTGCAAGTGTGAGTACTTGCACTTATTCACTTACACAGCCAGACATAGTGTGAGAGAGGCAACCAGCAGCGGCAATCTCTTGGGGAGATGCTGAAGTGTTGGCTGTGGCTGGGCAAGGGTTTTAACACACGTACGCTGCCTCTTTAACAGGGTTTCAAAGGAATATAAAAATGAACTTAGAATGTACATCTTCCTTAAGGACAAGAAATCATGACATAATATCAAGCAAAAGAAAAAGTGTCCATATCAGATGCATTCTAATTCCTAGGCAAAAAAAAAAAAATCACGCCTTCAACAGAATAAGCAGGTAATTGTGTACTGAAGAGTGATGCCATGAAACATGGAGATGAGATAACAAAGGTAGAATCAGAATGGGAGAGAAGAGAAGCAGACTTCTTTTTATCAAATAGAGAATAAGCCAAGAGAAAAAAAAAACAAACTGGATAATAAAATTTTTTAAATGTATTTATAGAAAATAATAAGCTTTATAAAGCATAGTCTATTCATCCCTTTCAAACAAACATGGAAAGTTTATTAAAAATTATCTTCCAGAGCAAAGTAAAAACTGCAATAAATTTCCCCAAGTAAAAAGTATACAAGATTCTTCTCGACTCAAAATGAAACAAATTAGAAATTAGTATTTGGAAATCAACCACTTGGAAATAAGGGACAAAATCCCTGAGAAGGAATCTAAATTGCAGGGACAGGCTGTTTGGATACAGGGCCAGGGACACATTGCAGAGAGCACACATTAGAATTATACTCAGAAATTCTCTACAGCCTAAATAAGCAACATCTGAAAGAAAGGCCTTTAAAATCCTAGATCAAACTCAAAACACTGAAATGAAACGGGAAACCTGAGTCAAGGTTTACCAACTGTTTTTAGGGCAGGTGAATGATTCATCCAATGTTCTTATGCAACACATACACACATATATGTGGGCACACACACAGACATTACACACATACACACATACAAACACATACACATGTTGAGAAAGGAAGGAGACATCTTATCCTTACATAGTTGGTTAAAAATGTCCCTCCTTTATGGGTCACCAATGCATATTAGAATACAAACCTGCCCAAAGTGTTACATCTGTCTCGCTTCCTTGGAAGGGTGACAGTGTCTTCTTATCAGGAGGCTGAGGCAACTTCCGAGAGATCAATTTATCATTATGTATCCAAAGACAGAAGCTAATTGACAATCTGGCTTCAGAGCAAATCTTCTAAGTAAACACCCTGGATGTGTGCAAGCACCTAGTTAAAAGGACTGCCGTGTGGATGACTTTCATGATGAATATTGAAAACTTCTGAAGGAGCAGCAACCATGGACCAGTGGCTGATGTCACTCCTGCATGGAACAACCCGGCTAGTCCTCTAAACTTGTTGAGGATGCTGGTCAACTGGCAAAAGCATCTTATAAATACAATGCATAATGACCACTTTTTTGGAATACCTCTGCCACTTTAAAAAAAAAAAAACTCGCTTAGTGTAGTGGCACATACCTGTAATCCCAGCACTTAGGAGGTGAGGGGTAAGAGGGTCAGGAGTTCAAGGTCATCCTTGGCTCCATAGTAAGTTTGAGACTCTTGGAATATATACAACCTTGTCTCTAAAAGCTGAAGTGTAAACAAACAAACAAAAAGCACTACATTGAACAAGATTCAGAGATCTGCAAGTTTTTTGACTCAGGATGAACCACTTCCTAGCTCTAACTACATTATTTCAAATGAATTACGTTTTCTTCTGGCTCTATTTCCTCACCAGAGGGAGTTGACATAATCAATCCCTTCTGTGCCTAACATATAATGATTCTTCTGTTCTGTAGATTCAAAAAAGTCATTTCAAGTATGGACTAGAAATTCAGATCTGAGTCTTTGCACTTTGAGAATGACTGCCTTTTGAAAATCACAGTAGCTGAGATCAGATCAAAGGGCAGAGGACTGGTTCAGATGACCCAAGGGTGCTGGTTCTCAGCTTGGACGAAATCAGTTTTCATCTCATAGCAAAGGACAAATCAAGGCAATCCATTTAACCACTGAGCCACCGGACTGCTTATACTGAAGAAATTTGAAATTGTATTCTGCTGATAAATTCAAGATAAAGCATAAGTTCTGAGTGTTTCACATCAGCATTCTAATTAGTCTACTTGTTCTGTTCTTCAGCTTTCAGGTTGGTTTGTTTTAATTCAGCTAACAAGTAATTACTGAGGCAGTACATGGTATGTTAATTTGGCAAATTCCATAGCTTTCTTTCCCTCTCCGAAATGATTTCTTTTCTTTCTTTAAGAATAAGTATTTCAAAAGAAGTTCAGCAAAGCTCCTTAAATGTAAAATGAATTTTATATTGTTTGCTTTCCTCCTTTTCCTGCTTCTCCTTTTCCTTAATTCTTAGCCGAGTCTGATTTAGTTCCTAGTGTTTTAATTCCCCATTCTCTAGTGAGGAGATCACGTTCCCTGGAATGGAATAAGTGTAGAGTAAATTAGCGCAAGTTTCAGGCAGACATGTTGTTTTCTGCAAGGCATCTTTTTGTGGAAGACTCAAGTCAGGAGGACTAGACGCCTCGTTTGCCTCAGTGTGCAAGTAAGTCTTTGCCCACCTCAGACTTCAACCTTCTCAACAATTATTTACCACACAAAAAAGGAGGTGATGAAGGAGGAAGTTTGTTTGGACATCAATCTGGAAATGCTTTTGGAAACCAAACACATAACACAATGGTTACAGTGTTCAGGTAAGGCGGAGACAAATGATAGCATCCCTGCACTAGCCAACAAGCAGCTTCAGTCAGAACTCCAACACTGGCTTCATTTCCTCCAGAAATGTGCGAAATGCAGAGTTTTTATGTGAAATTTCCACATTATTAGATGTGGGCTGCTGGTTCTCTATTTTATGTGCATACATACGTGCACTTGTCCATGTATGCCCATGTGTGCATATATGCTCGGAGGCCAGAGGTCAACCTTGACTGTTGTTCCTCATGACATTGTCCACTGTGTGTGTTAAGACAGGGTCTCTCACTGGCCTGGAACTCACCAAGTTGGCAAGGCTGGTTGTCCAGCAAACCCCAAGGATCCTCCTGTCTCTACCTTCCCCCACTGGGATTGTAAGCCGGAGCACCACACCTAGCTTTTGGGGGGTGGGGTAGGAGGTTTTTTTCCTTGAGTTCTGGGAGTTGAATTCAAGTCCTCCTGTTTGCACAGCCGGCCCATTACTGACTGAGCTGTGTTTACAGGCCTGCAATTCTATATTTTAACGTAGTATGAGCCAGACAAAAAGGGCTCCTCTAGCCCCAGAGCACCCTGTAGCACCAACACTTGCTGCTTCTTAGCTGGAAGAATGTGAGGCCCACTCTTGCCTGAAGGGTCCAAGGTTCATTTACACTCACAGCAGCAACCCTCTCTATGGATGACAAGCACACGTGAGGCACCTACTGTCTGCAGGACGGGTACTTCTCCCTGCAGGTGTAATGCGAACACATGCTCCCACCCCATCTTATGGTCACACACCCTAAGGGACTATCACAAGACATGTCATCATTTCCCCTGACATGCTGCACTGTGACCCAACCCCAAGGAGGAAATATTTCTCTCTGGTCTCTTCCCACACAACACACTGTGCTGGCATCTCTCCCTCTGTGATGACTACTTGGGTGCCCAACATTCTCAACAGGTTGTGGGCACCCTGATGTCAAAAACAAACAGATCTCTCTCTTTTTGGACCCTCAGCATTGAGTTGAGGACCTGTTTTATACATAGTTTTACATACCATTAAATTTGCCAAGTAGAAACACTGAATCCACATGGCCTGCATTTGGAACCTGTTTAAAAACATAGTTTTTATTATTTCCTAGGACTAGCAAGGCCCCCAGACCAGGGGATGGCTACTGTAGTCAGATCCCAAAAGGAGGGACAGGCCAAGCTGTGACCCCAGGAAAGAATTCACAGGAAAGCACCAGGGTTAGACAGAAGGCAAAATATGAAAGGAAATTTTAGGCCAGGGCTTTACCCTGGTTGCCATGGGAAACGATGGTCCTGCATGCAAGGGGCTGATGCTCTGTGTCAGTCCATCTGGGTTTTGGAGCAGGGAAGGTGGGGGGGTCTCCATCTGTCTGGTGCCTGGATCTGGGGAACTAGGGCAAGCAGTAGCCAGGGAGTAAGAGCTCGATCAGAATGTGTCTGCTACTGGTTCTGAGTTAGTTGCTTAGCACATGAAAGAAGACTCGGGTTTTTTGTTTGTTTGTTTTGTTTGTTTTGTTTTTTCTGCCTCTAGAAACTAGCATGCCCTGAGAAGGACAATCTTCCCAAGTTCCTAGCAAGGTACGCCCTAAAACACAAAAACATCAAAATTACAGAATAAAAAGGCCCTGAAGCATGATAAATGCAAACAGTTGAATAATTCCACACCTTTCCCTGTCTTCATCTATGATGAGATACTTGGAAGTGTGGCAGTGAGGCTCTGAAGTCACCTATATTCTGTGTCCCTTCAGTTTGCTTAGGTCCAGACTGGGAGAAGAGGAGACCATTACCTCAGCCTCATTCACAGAAACGGAGATGAGAACTTTACATTGAATTTGGCTGTTTTTGCTTTTCTGGGGAAGTGAAAAATAGCATTTTTAAAAACCCTCAACATGAGACATTGGCTGATCAGAAAACTATCTCCTCAGTCTCAGGGGGTGGCTGTGACCCCAGTGGTGGCTCCAACTTGGGGGGATAGGGAAGAGATGTGTCCATATGAAGGCTGTCCCACTTCATTGACACTGAGCAAAGCCTCTGTGCTTGGAGCTCACCAGCTGGCCAGATTCATTATTGTTTTAATCCTTTTTCTGAGCTAATATAATGTGGTGTTTTCTGAATGATTCCACCATGTCTCGGCATAGGGGAGGCCACGGTGCCATGTTTGAACTCATTACTGTTCTCAAATGTGAGGGGAAATAGCCAATTATGATTCTGGCTCCATGTGTGATGGCAGAATAAGCATTCTCTATCCAGTTAAGAGTTAATCAAGATGGAAAAGACCAGTAATTTCCCTGCAAAAGGACAGAAGCACACAGCCCACGTAAATTAGGAGCTGTTTGCAATGGAGGCCATAGAAGCTTGGTAATTATTTTTAGGAGTAAATAACTGTGTTCAAAGTAGAGTGTTCCGTTGAGGGAAAGCGGGGTGGGGCGGGGGAGGGGACACAAAAGACAGGGAGTAAGACAAGGAAGTAGAAAAACTGAATTTGTCTCCGGAATTTTGATAGATTATCTCCTCTCAAGAGTAGGGAAGAGAGCAGGGGCCAAGGAAAACGAGGGAACTCTGCCATGTAGGCTCCTCCTTGAAGGAACTCTGAGAGTCTTAGTTCATCAGTCCAGGGACAAAGAGACTTGGAGCTGGCCAGCTCTCTCAGAGTTACGCTGAGATGGCAATGAGAAAGTCTTAGAGTCCGAATCCTCAGCCCAGTGCTCACCTGCCATCTGCCACCTTCACATTTCAGCGTCTGTTCAGGTGGTGTTTGCTGGGGAATCTTCACCATACACCAACTCGGAGCAGTTGCTTTAGGAGAGCGGCTTGGGCTAGGACTTCTCACTACTCTCTCACCACTCCTGGAAGGGACTTCCCTTCCAACACAGCCAGAGGTTAAAAAGAGCTCCCGGCTCCGGCATCAGGTCTGGATCTCAATGCCAATGCTCCTACACTTTGCTCGGGAAGCTCTGGTCTCCTGGAGATAAATGGACCATCACATCAGTCGAGCCCAAGCACGGAAGCTGAGGGAGAATCAGAAGAGACAAGGGCTGATGAACTCCAGCAAATGTGGAGGAAATGCCTGGTGTGAGTTGGGGTGTAACTGTAATTGTGAATCATATGGAAATGGGAAGCCATGGGCTTTGGGGTCTGTCCTGGCTAGTTTTGATGTCAACTTGACACAGCCTGGAGTCCTAGAAGAGGGAACCTCAATTGAGAACATGTTTCCATAAGACTGGCCTGGAAACAAGTCTATGGGGTATTGTCTTGATTAGTAATTTATGTGGGAGGGTCCAGCATATTGTGGGTGGTGCTACCCCTGGGCAGGTGGTTCCGGGGTGTATAAGAAGCAAGCTAAGCAAGCCACGGAGCGTAAGCTAGTAAGCTGCACTCTTCTATGATTCTGTTTCAGTTCCTGCTCCAGGTTCCTGCCTTGAGTTCCTGCTCTGACTTCCCTCGGTGATGGAGTGTAACCTGAGAGTGGAAAACTGGAATAAGCCCTTTCTTCCCCAAGTTGATTTTGCTCATGGTGATAGAAACCCTAAGACAGGGTCCTTCTGTATACAATCTGTCATGCATGGCATAAGAAGGAAGCCAGATGCTTCCTTAGAAAGGGACAGTGGGTCAGTAAGTTGGATAAGTCTGCTGGGACAACATTCTCAGATGTGGTGTGCAGAGTTTCCCCAAAGTGAGTACCATCCACTATGTGCCTGGCTTCAGGCTACATCAAACCCATAGATCGGCCACCCAGTGGATTCACAATCACTGGGTTCAAAGCCATCAAGGGCAAGAACCACAAAATTACTTTCTGTCCGTAGGTCTGACCTCTCTTACTGATAGGAACAGGTTTGGATTGGCTGTGTCCCAGCCCATGTAACAAAAACTATGTACACCTTTAAAGACTAGAATCTTCCTCTTCCTTGTCTTCCTCCCCCTCCCCTCCCCTCTTTCCCATGAGATTTATAATTGACCTAGCTCTGGTGACACACCCACGCAGGTGTCAGAGCTCTGAGCCAATCTCAACAGATCACCCTCCTTGTCTGTCTTTGGTCCCAATGTGGCTCTGACCCAAAAATCTGTGCTGTGAACAGACTTCGTCAACGGGATCAGGCGACCACATGGGGCACCTAACTGGCCACACTTGGGAGAGCCAGCTAGGAGTCTTCTGCCTTCAGGAGCCCCAAGTCAGAACTTCTGTCAAACTCTCAGCATCCCTTTGGGTCCTATTCAAGTGACCCCTTAGAGACCTCACCTTTCCTGTGCCTTGGATCTGCAGGCACAGGTTGCCTGGGATGAATGAATCTCTTCTCTTTCTGTGATCTACACAGTGGAATAATGGACCACATAGGCGCAGTGTGCTGATCTGGGCTTTAACCAGGCAATTCCAAAAGGCAAGCATCATGCTCATGCGGAGACGCACCCGTACCTTCACCAGCACAGCCTCGGGCTGGACTTGACTGGGGTGATGAGGACCGAAGACAGGACAGACTTGCAGACACAAGTACAGAAAAGATTGGATTGGGTGGAGCTTGAGCTCCAGTGGAGACACACCAGTAGCCCTGACGTGACAGAAAGACAACAAATTTACACGGTTCAGAGGTTTCAGTGACAGTGATTTGTCATATAATTCTGTCTACCTTGATAATCTTTCAAAAGTGAATACAGGATTTTTTTCACTCCAATTTTAATTACTAATACTGACTCATATCACACATCACACAGTAAATATATCCATACTTATATGCATGTGTGCACATACATCATTTATACAGCTTTAATACAAGTTAAAGAGTCTGCAGCAGAACTCCAAGATTTCAGGAATAGGTTGAGCGAATCTGTATTGAGAAGATAACAATCTAAATCAGTGCTGACAAAGAGCTTCTGCTGGGGTCAGGGTCTGAGAGCAAAACTGTTTCAGCTGTAAGGAAAAGGTGGAACCATGTCTGCAGCAAAAAAACAGTGAGTTGGGTCCAGACAAGTTAACAGAGGGACAGGTAGACATGAGCAAGTTGCATTAACAGCAGAAGACCAAGCTGAGTTGATGTTCCAGGGACAATCCAAGAGTCTCTGCTTGTCAGGCTTTGACACCAGTCTTTGACCCAGCTACGAGACAATAGGTTGGTGTGGGGCTATGCCATCACAGTGTTAGGTACCCATCATTCTGTGTGGTCCAGGTGAGGCAGTTACACCCTTTCCTGGGTCTGCTGTGTCTGATAAGTTCCTCCACCTAGCTTCTCTGGTATGATTTAAATACACTCACTCATGAGCTCCCATGCTCTCAATTCAACCTGATAAACTTATAGGGTGGCTCCCTTTTTACTCCCAGGCTTAAGTCATTTATCAGTCAGTGCTTCCTGACCGAGTCCTTCCTGACAGATGATACAGTTTCTGGGTCCACCCAGGAGCCATCTTTCTCCCTCAACATCCATTCAAAAGCTGCTTGAAAATGGAGTCTCCTAAGGCAAGGCATGGCCTGAAAACTCACTGTGTTGTGCATACCCTGATCTCCATAGTCATTGCTGGCAATAAGTCAGGGCTCCGTATCTTATTTTCTCAGACTTCTGTGTAACTAGTATTGACACTGAGGGACTAGAGAGTGGAAAGCCAGATGACCTGGGAGAGGTGGAAAGAGCGATGGGAATCGGTCCAGGCTCGACTGGTCACCTCCATAGTATTTCTGACAGTCTGTGTTTTCATAAGACAAGAGTAAATGTTCTTCTATAATCTAACCTGTGGCATGGAGGTGGAGGTAGGCGTTACATGAAATTGAGGCAGTTGCCTTACCAGACAGCTTCTTCGAGCCTTTGCTCTGTGCATCTCCATGGCAGATGACAGAATGCACCTTCTGCCAACCACGTGATGAAGGCAGGCTTTGGTTTTCAAGGAATGTCTCAAAAGACTAAAGTGCTAACGCATGTCTCTTGGAAACACAGAGGAAAGCTGAGAAGATCCACTGCATACTCCACCTCCGTGCACAATGATTGACCCTCATCACCCTCCCTTCCCTGCACAGACACACCTGGCCTCTGTGTCGTAGTGTTGTCTTAGCTCTACCACAGTGGGGAGACTCCTCGAGGCAGGGCCTCTTCTGATTTATCTTAATAATCTTCACATTAGCAAGCAGAACTTCTTGCATTCAGCAGACACCCATGTGTTTGATGAGTAAATAAATGGTCACATCAAACCCATCTCCACATGAAAGCAACAGAAACTGATCCCCGCCCCTTACTTCTCCCCACCCAAAAAATGAAAGAAAATCAATACAACTAAAACTGAGAACATTCTTGTTGGGTTGTTTTGATGGTGGTATGGAAAACCACACAAAGCCTGGCTCTCCCTTGAGAATCAGTTTGTTGATAGAAAAAAGGGTGGAGAGAGAGAGAAAAGAAGTCTCCAGATTGGTCAGCGTTTATGACTGAAGGGAGCATCCATTTGACAAGCTATCAAAACAAACAAGAAAGAAAAGCAAACGTGGAGATGCCGGAACTTATGTGCACTCATGGCAGGGATGTAAAACAATGCAATCAAAAGAGAAATTAGAGTGGTTTAAAAAAAACAAAATGATGATTTCTAAAAATGAACAACAGAATTATGACATGATCCAGCAAATCCACTTCCCCACCTGTATCCCAAAGAACTAAAAGCAGAGGATTGAAGACGTGTTTGCATACCCATGTTCGTAACATCATTCTTAACAGCCACCAGATGGAGGCTACCCAGGGACCTGCTAAAGGATGGCTGGCTGGCTGGCTGGAGAAAGCGTGGTCTACACAGTCAATGAAACATTGGTCAGCCTGGAAAGGGAAGGAAATGGGAATATAAGCTGCAGCACAGTGAACCTTGAGGACAAGACATGACATAAAATAAACCAGTCTCGAAGAGAAACAGCATGCGCGATTCTGTTTATTCAAGGTGCCCAGCGGTCAGCTCGAAGTCAGACAACAGAGTGTGGTTTCCACTATCTTCCAGGGGCAGAGAAGAGAGTAGCATTGTTGTTTCAGGGGTATATAATTTCAGTCCCTCAAAAGGAAAAGTGTTTGGATGTTAGTTATGTAACACGGCTGAACTGTGCATTTAAAACAGATAGATGCTAAATTTTATGCTATGTATATTTTATCACAAATTCAAAAAAGAGGAATGTTAAAGATGTACTAGCTAGAGCCCAGCATCTTATTCTCTCTCTCTCTCTCTCTCTCTCTCTCTCTCTCTCTCTCTCTCTCTCTCTCTCTCTCTCTCTGTGTGTGTGTGTGTGTGTGTGTGTGTGTGTGTGTATGTGTGTGTGCGCACTACAGCTCATGTGTAGAGACAGAGTACAACTTGCAGAAGTGAATTCTCCCCTTCTACCCTGTGGGGGCTGAGGACAGAACTCAGGTCATCAGATTTGGCAGCAAGCAGTTTTACCCAGGTGCCCAGCATCTAATGCGAGGAGAAACAAAGGCTTAGGGATGCACTACAAAGAGTGTCAATCCTCAGGGGTTCAAATGCCTATCAAGGCTGGAAGTCCAAACAGTCATTTATTAGCGACATCATGAATTTTTTCTATGAAATGTTAACTGCTCATTAGATTCTCCCACTTGGAAATAAAATGGGACTATGAAATTGCAAAGGCCAACGAGCATTTGGGAGGTCAGCCCTGAGCTCCCTGGCCACACTTCCCTCTTACACCAATTGTTGCTGTCTGGGGACTTGCTCTGCAGCTGCTGCCCAGGGTTTCTGGTAGGAGAGAACCCCATACATGTCCAATCCTGAATGCATCAGTCTAATCCAGGCCTACAACAGGATGATGCTCACAGCAGAGAAACTGCAATTTCCGTTGCTTGCCTCTTCGCTGGATCCTTTCCCAGCGATCTTGGTGAGAGCTGAAATAAAAACCATGACTTTTATCCAAATCTAGGATAAATCAGCAGCAGCTGCTGACTTCCCTGGCCAAGGCGCAAAGCTGCAGTCATGAAACGTGAGGAGGAACAAAGGCCAGGAGGCCAGAATGGCGAATGGCTGTCTATGAACTATCACATTACCTTTCCATGGAGTTCCCTGTGTGCTGAGTGGGTGGAGCCTCCACCATGGGCAGGAAGCACAGGGTTGCTGGGGGAATTCAGCAGCTAAGCTCTGGGCTGGGCAGGGTGGGGTGGGGTGGGGGCGCTGCTGCTCAGTGGTTCTCTCCAAGTTCTCCTGAGGTCAAGGGGATTTGCCTGTGGGCAGGAATGTCTGCTGAGAACAAACCACAGTAGGATGTGGAGTTCCCACTGTGCTCTAGAAAAACAGGAGGCTAGGCCAGCTCTGCCTGAGTTATCAGGCAAAGACCATGCCTATCTCTGTCTGCTGGCTCTGCCCTCCTGCCTTCTGGAGGATTGGCTGATAAAGTTTTGGGCTGAAGGAAGGAACATGTGTGTGTGAGTGTGTGTGTGTGTGTGTGTGTGTGTGTGTGTGTGTGTGTGTGTGTGTG
>CABHPR010091565.1:35951-68687 GCA_902168415.1 Peromyscus melanophrys
GTGTGTGTGTGTGTGTGTGTGTGTGTGTGTGTGTGTGTGTGTGTGTGTGTTATGTTTGTGTGCATGTGTAATGCATGCTTTCATGCATCGGGGCACATAGGTACGTGGGTGTTTGTGCACATGTATGTGCCTGCCTGTGGAGAGCAGAGGTTGATATCTGGTGTCATCTTTCATAGCTCTCCACTTTATTTATTGAGTCTCTGTTCAACCTGCAGCTCATCAATTTAGCTAGTTTAGCCATCCAGCTTGTCCCAGGGATCTCCTGCCTCTGCATCCCAAGTGCTGGGATTACAGGTAGGCCCGCACACCTCTTTATCCAGGTCCTGGGGATCTGAACTCTGATCTGCATGCTTGCTCAGCAAGTGCTTTACCCAGTAAACCATCTCCCCAGTTCCGTTTCCCTTTCTCTCGTGGACTGGCCGAATCACATTCTCAAGGCAGAAACCAGGACTGCCCCTGGATTACTGCCCTACACTCTTTCCCGGAGGCATTCTTTCCTCATTTGGGAACAAGGCCGCAAATCCACACTCCCTTCTGAAGTCCTGTTGTCCTGTGTCTCAATGCCGCACAGCTCAGTTCACCTTCCTCCTTTTAGGACCTTTCTCATCCTGACTTAAAACATCACCACAGTTTGCAGAAGTAAGACCGAGGCTACCGCTCAAGCGCGTGAATCAATGTCTACTGTGGAACCTTGCCTGGTCACATAGTGAGGGAACCTCCTGGCAGAGACTGAAGACACAGGGAGCTATGTCTCACTTTATCATGAAGCCTAAGAAAATTCTATTTCTTAACACCCCAACAAGAGCAGCACAGCATAGATCATTTCATCCTTCCTTAAAACATGGAGAGATATTTACATCTTCTCCATCAAATAAAAACACACCGAGTTTTCCCGAGCACACGTGACAGGTGTCATAAGCAACGCAGCTGAGGGCCCAGTAATTCTCTTTGACTTTTCATATCATGGAAGTTTATGTTGTGACTCTCAGTACTGGTCCAAGTGAATAATGGAAGCAGAAAATAAATAACTCGCGAATCCAGACTCCTTGGTGGCCAGCTAAGAGGCCCTCCAGAGAGAGTGTGAGGCCCCTCCAACCAGCTCCTCAGTGGGGACTAAATGACATTGGCCAATTAGAGAGTGGGGCCCTGAACTACTTTGTTCTCCATGGAGCAGACAAGAAGGTTTTAATTCCCTGGGAGAGAGAATCTTTCAACCGAGAGAACCTCGCATAATTTCTTATTTAGGAAAGATTTGAAGAGATTTGTGCCCAAAGTATTTAATCCAAAACCCTGGAACTGTCCCAGCAGTGGGGATAGATTAGGAGACAGTTGACTTAGCACATTGAGGTTCCAAAGAGAAAGGGTTATTCTTCCCAAGTGCCAGGGAGACTGGTGAGTGACAGCCTCCCACACCAGCTGAGTGGGGGCAGAGATCTCTCTCTTAGGCAACCTTCAGGGGCTGCAGCAGCTCCTGGCAAGCTGGCTTCCTGCTTAATGGAGGACTCCCGGGGGTGTGGGGATGCAGAGCACTTTGCAGAAGCAACCAGGGACTCAGCCTGATCGCTCTCAAGGAAATAGCCTTATTATCTCTTTCTCTCTATCACCCTCCTCTCTTCTATTTTCCGTTCTATTTCACTCCGTTTTTAGGCCACCGACTAGGAACGCCTGTACTTGGCAGCAATCCCACAGTCATAAAAATCCAGGAAGGATTGTTTATTTATAAGAACTCTGCAGTTAGGATAAGTTCAATAGAATGTTTCGATCTAAAGTAAGCAAGGAGCATTGGGTAATCCATCACCAATTTATATTTCCATTGAAATAACCTCATGCTTGCTCTCAATGTTTGCCAAGTCAAATGCCAAGCCAGTGAGTGTTGGACAGCCCGGAGTGGAAATGGATGCATGAATCAAACCTTGGGATTCTGTAGGCGGCGGCGGCAGCAGAGAGCTCCAGGAGATGGCCACAAGTCTTGGAAAGAAGGTAACATCTTATGTTCATTTAAAGTTGTAAGAATGGGCTCTTAATGCTTACTGCTGACTTTAGACAGAAGCAGTTCTGAAAAGATGGCCAACATGTAAGAGATAGAGCACAAGACCTAGAGGACCCTCCAGTAAGTGAGGGAGGAGGGTGACACCCTGGTGGCGGGGCTGGAGAGGAGTCTGTAGTGAATGGGACTGGCGATGAGCTGGGGAAGTCCTGGAGAAACGCCATGTGAATAGACAGGGACACAGCGTAGAATGAAAAAGAGACCTAGAGAGCAATAGTTATGAGTTGGTCCAAGAACATAAGCAGCTTGCGAGTCCAGTGGATGAGAGTCAGACCATTGAAATGCCAGGAAACAATATACCCTGGGGACTCCTGTAGGTGCATCAGATAGCTTAGTCTTGTCTCTCTTCTTTCTCTTTCATTTCGGGGAAAAGTTGACAACTTTTATTTTCTAGGTGTTTCCCTCCTGCCCGTCAAGAATCCACTTTATCTCACTGAAGAGGTGCAACTCACAAAGGAGTGGCTAGTTACCAACTACTCAGAGCAGAATAGAAAAGAGCAGCATCCCATCTACACCCCACACTAGCATTGGCGGGAACAGGTCACAACGTAACACAACAAACCCTGCTTGATGTATGCTCCAATTAATAATTGAATGCTTAGGAAAGAACAGCAAGGTTTAAAAGTGTTACAAGAAAAGAATAAAACAGAAGTCCAAGAAACAGTTTGAAAGGGGGCTGATGTTTGACGATAGAAGACAAATTGTTGGGGATTGTAACTCAATGGCAGAGTGGTTCCTTAGCATGCAGGAGACCTGAGAGTTGCTTCACTGGGGAGTAAGGGACAGAAGGGGAGGAGGAGAATGAAGAAGAGGAAGAAGAAGAGTAGGAAAAGGAGGAAGAAGAAGCTGAGGGAGGAATCTTATGCTGGATGGACAAAACCGAGCAAGTAGGTGTTGCGGTAGATATTCAAGTAAATATAAAGTCAAACATCACCCGGTAGGAAGCCCCTGCCCTATGGCATAGCTCAGCCTAGTGCTATCTAATAAAAGGAAGATTAGGAGGTAAAGCAAGAGACGGTTCTAACCAGGCATGGGGATGCCAGGCTGTTGCTTGAAGGGGAAGCAAGAAAAGATATGACAAGCCAGGTGGTGGTGGCTCACACCTTTAATCCCAGCACTCGGGAGGCAGAGCCAGGAGGATCTCTGTGAGTTCGAGGCCAGCCTGGGCTACAAAGTAAGTTCCAGGAAAGGCGCAAAGCTATACAGAGAAACCCTGTCTCAAAAAACCAAAAAAAAAAAAAATATCATGACGAAATAGCAGTAATAAGAATGAGAATGGTCAGGTGACAGAGCAGAAGGACCAGGTTTTCAACATGACTCGGGTTCTAGTGATGTGAAGAGAAAGTAATGGAAAAACGGAGTTCCTCTCGGTATTTTAGTTAGTTTTCTGTAAAAATAAATAGCCGGTAAACCTCACTGACACAGACAGCAAAACAGGCATTTATTTTGTGCACGTACACACACACACACACACACACACACACACACACACACACACACACACATTCCTGTAGATCTGTAGAGGCCCAACTGATGTGTGCTGGTCCTAGGTAGGTGATTTTTGTTTGTTTGTTTATTTTTTGTTTTTTGAGACAGTTTCTCTGTGTAACATTCCTGGCTGTCTTGGAACTCACTCTGTAGACCAGGCTGGCCTTGAACTCACAGAGATCCATCTGCCTCTGCCTCCCGAGTGCTGGGATTAAAGGCGTGCACCACCACCGCCTGGCTTGCTGGGTGACTCTTGCACTTGTCAGCTGCCTGATGCCATTGCGGTTTGCCTGGGGTTTGGTGTGGGCACGATTGTGGCTTGGCTGGAGGGCTAAGCTGACGGCGCTCTGCTGTACATGTCCAGACCTCATGGGATAACTTAGGCATATTCTCCCTAGGATGAATGCAGAAATGCCAAAAAATAAGCCCCATGGCAAATGTGCTTTTTAAATTTTTGGTCCAGCAGTCTGCCAACATCCAACTGGAAAGAGAAAATCACAGCCAAGCCCAGTGTCAAAGGGTGTTCCACCCATGGGTGGAAATGGTTCAGACAGTAAATATCTGTAAACAACAATCGCCAGCCCTTGGATTCTGAAACGTAATACAGTCAGAAATTAGAAAATAAAAATAAAAATAAAAATAAAAATAAAAATAAAAGGAAAGATGTCAAAAGCCAGAACAAGGCTGAGTCTGACTTGACAGTCATTTTCATCAGATAAACTGTAGGCTCCCATTCTCCCCAGGCAAGAGGACCTGAGTTCAGACGCCAGTCCTGGGACTCACTGCCGTGTCGCACACCTGAGGCTCTCCGTGTGCCCTTTCACGTGGAATGCCCTGTGATCTTGCTGCAGTCGGATTGCTCCACAATTCTCCCATCCACAGCCGTCCTACGGTGCGAACTGCGCAGCTGTCACCATCTGAATGTTTGGCCCATTTCCCAGAAATGATTATTCTTCAAGTGTGGAGTAGGGATACATTATTTTTTAAAATCAATTAAAGGTCAAGTATGAATAGAAACCAGCGTGAGGACTTGGGATCACTGTGACATATTGATTGGTGCTAGAGAAATTCTTCAACACACTTACACAGCTCTGAATACTTAATGATGATAAAGTAGAGAAATGGGGAGCCAGGCAGCCCTGCCCGACTCACAAAGAAACAAAAAGCTCCAAGAAAGCAATCCCATTTGCAGGGCCTACGAAGAAAACAAAATACCTCGGAAGAAATGTCACCCAGGAAGCGAGAAAATGTTTCTAGAGAAAATACAAAATATCGATGAGATCAATTAAAGAGGACATAAAAACAAAAGAAGGACCTCCTGTGTGTAGAATGGAAACACCAACACCATTAAATTGTCCTTAGTAACCAGGACAGTTTTGTATCCAATGCAATATTTAGACATCCACCACCAAACTACCAATGAGTAAGTTCTCCACGGAACCAGAAAACACAATGTTAAGATTCACGTGAAGTACAAAAGCCTCTCGAAATAGCCGAAGTCAAGTCTAGCAAAAAGGACAAAACCAGAGGTGCCATATTATTGACTTCAAAATATCCTAAAATGTTATAGTCATCAAAACATCAGACCAGTGGCATAAAACACAGAGACCAGGACAGCAGAATGAAATGTCAGGAAAACACCCAGCGTGTTTACAGTTGACTCATGCCTGATGAAGGCACCAAAAACATACATTGGTGAAAAGACAGCATTTTTGATAAATGGGGAGGGGAAAATCATAAAATCATTATATAGTATTGAAACTTGATCTCCATCTCTCCCACTATACAGAATCAAGCTCAACGGTTCAATTGCCTAAATGTAAGATGTGAAACTACCAGAAGAAACATGAGTATAGGCACCAACAATTTATATAAGACTTCAAAAGCCAAAAAAAAAAAACCCAAAAACAAGAACAAAAAGATAGGCAAGTACTATTACGTTAAACTCTGCGTAGAAGAGGAAACAGGATAATGAGGTAAGAACCCATAAAATGGTTTTTTAAAAGTGCAAACTATTCATTGGATGAAGTTTTAATACACAGAATGTATAAGGAAGTTTAAAATTCAATCATAAAATACAAATAATCCAATTTTAAAAGCTATAGATCAACACCTCATGGGCATGCAGGGGACTGAGGATGTTACATACTAGAGCAGGGGCAACTCGTCAGTGGCTACACCACCAATTAAACTGTCACCCACTCCCCCAACAACCAGTAGTCTCTGAGGGAGTAATGGGGCCTCATGGAGTCCTCCTCCATCTGTGATGAAATGCTGAAGGGTCGAATTTTGGGTAGATCTCATGTAGATAAGCACAACATGAGTGGATTCATTAATGCAACAGCCAGGTCATATCCAGAATGTTTGGCAGTATTCCTTCCACCGTCTGGTTCTCACAATCTTTCTGCTTTGTCTGTAGTGGGTAGCTGTTCCAGCTTTGACCTGGAAGTACTACCCCCATTGAGGCTTCGGTAACTGTCATGCCTACAAGGCAGGGCCGAGACCAGAGCCCTTAAGACCTGAGATCTGGATGTGCCAGTTCTCTTGGTTCCTGGATCCTGGACGCTGGAGGTGGATCGAGCAGAGTTCTCCAGAGAACACCTCTGAAATGCACTATACTTTTCCCGGACCCTGTAACCTATCCCTTTACTTGTAAGTTACCCCACAAAATAAACCTCCCTTTTAACTACGTGGAGTTGCCTTAATACTACAACCAATACTTGTCTTCTGTATTTTCTCTGATTCTTGGAGGGGATACTGTATATGTGCCATCTAGAGCTGAGCACTCAGCATTCATTTTCTGTACTTTTCAGTTGTGGTTTTCAGTATTAATTGACACTTCTCTGGTGAAGACTGAACATAGTAGTAATCTATGGATATAAACATGAGTATGTAGAAGGCATTTTGACACGACCATTTATCAAAACAATAGTGGTGGGTCCCTCTATTGGGCCTATGGACCTTCCAAGACACAGACAGATTCTTGACCAGGATTACAGAGCCAGATATCCATTCACTCCTGTGGAATAAGCTTCAAATCCAATCTGAAAGCTGTTGGTTACCCCCTTAACACTCATACCGTTACTACACCAGAAGTCACCTCTTGCCTGGCAGGTTGTTGCTCAGGATCCACACTGGATGAGACTGTTGATAACTTTTCTTTCCAACAGCCTGCATAGCCTGAAAGCTAGCCAACAGGGAGGAAGCTTCCAATTCAGTTCCAGCTTGAGTTCTTTATTCCTTTATGCCCTGCAGTCAAAGTGTATGATATCTTCAGCAATGGAGTCTCACCGTCAGTTCTGGTGGGAAACTAAGAGCAAAGGCAATAGCTTGTTTTATTTTGAGTACCTCTGGGACACCCAACCCCATCAGGTGCTATCTCATACTTGGCACTAGGATTTTCATTTAATAGCCTATGGCTTCTGGGAGGCAGCATTATACACATATGTAGGGTGCCTCTTTTCAAATTCCCTTTACTTAAAAATCATATTATTAATTACTTTACAAAGTAGTAAGCTTCCACATGACTTTTAATACATATTTAGTTTTGGCTCACCCCTCCTTCCAACCTCTTCTCTCCCCTGTCTACTTCCTCTACTTCCATATCACATGCATTCTACCATCCTCTCCTAACCCCATCTAAGGACTCTTTCTCTCCACATCTCATAGGCACTTTCTAGCTTCCTGGCCTCCAAACACACTCCAAATTTAAAAAACCAAAGCTAGGACGTACATATGAGGGAGAGCATATGGCCTTTGTCTTTCTGGGCCTGGGTACCTCACTTGGTATGGTTTCCAATTCCATCCTTTTTCCTGAAAAGTTCATAATTTCATTTTTCTCTACAGCTAAGTCAAATCCCATTGTGTATACATGCCACATTTTCATTACCCATACACCCACTGGTGAACATCTAGGCTGATCCCATATCCTCACAATTACGAATAAAGTGACAAAGAATATGGATAGGCAGATATCTCTGTCCTGGGGTAAGAGTCGCTGTGTATATGCCCAGAAATAATATAGCAGCTTTTTAAGGAATCTTCATGTTAATTTCCACAAGGGTTGTACCAGATTACACTCCCATCAGCAATGGCTAAGGGCTCCCCTTTCATGCTTCTCTGCCAGCATTTATCAACATCTGTTTTCTGGATCATAGCCATTCTGACCAGGGTAACATGAAATCTCAAAGTAACTTCATTTGCTTTTCTCTGGTGGTTAAGGATGTCGCACATATTTTAAAGGATTTATTAACCATTGTGTTTCTCCTTTTGAAAACTCTGCTCAGTTCCATAGACTACTTCTTAAGCAGGCTGTCACTTTTCTTTAAGTTCAGGTTTTTAGCACTCTGTATATTCTAGATTTGAATATCTTTCTCCCCTGTCAGATGTAGCTGGCAAAGATTTCCTCCCATTCTGTAGGTTGCTTTTTGTCCCCTGCATTAACAGTTTATTTTGAGGCACAGAAACCTTGTAATATCTTGAATTCCTACTCATCAGTTACTACAGGGCTATTCATAAAATTTTACCCATGCCTGTATCTTGAGGCATACATGCTGCCTACTTTATCCTCTGGTAGTTTCAGAGTTTTAGGCCTAACACTGAAGTCTTTGACCAATTTGTAATTGACTTTTGAGAAGGGTGAGAGATGAGGATCTAGTTTCATTCTTTTACACATGGATAACCAGTTTTTACAGCAACATTTGCTGAAGATGATGTCTTTTCTCCAGTGTGTATTTTTGGCTTCTTTAAAAAAAAGAATCAGGTGGCTGTAGTTGACTGAACTTATCTGACTCCTCTATTATTCAATACATACTCTTTGAAAAACAAATTTTAAGTGACAAAAGATTCCTGAAGACATGCTCTATTTTATTAGCCATTAGGGAAATACAGATCAAAAGCACATGAAATATCCTCCCATCCCATTAAGATTATTTATCAAAAGATAAAAATTGAAAAATGCTGGCAAAAACTGTTGAAAAAGGATATCTATAGATATTGTTAATGAAATTGAAATTGAAAATTAATATAGCCATTATAGAATATAGTATAGTATAGTATAGTATAATAAGTATAGTATAGAAGTATATAGCATAGTATAGTATAGAATAGTATAGTATAGTATAGAATAGAATAGTATAGTATAGTATAGTATAGTATAGAATAGTATAGTATAGAGTAGTGTAGTGTAGTGTAGTGTAGTATAGTATAGTATAGTATAGTATAGTATAGTATAGTATAGTATAGTATAGTATAGAAGTTCCTTAAGAAATGAAAAACGGGGCTGGAGATATGGTTCAGTGGTTGAGAGCACTCACTCCTCCTCCAAAGGACCCCGGTTCCCACCCACATGGTGGCTGGCTCACCACCATCTGTAAATCCAGTTCTAGGAGATGCAACACCCGCTGCTGGCCCCCATGTGCACCAAGCACAGATGTGGTATACAGACAAAACACCCATACATATTAACAGTGATCGAAATGTTAGAGTAAAAGAAATGAAAACAGAACTGTTATATTCTGCAGCACTCCCGCTTCTGGGAATGTATTCAGAGGAAGTCAGAACCGTGGTCCTGTAAAGCCATGCATGCTTGCCGCACTATCATCAGTGTTAAGACAGGTAAACCTCTACCTGCCAATCAACCCATGAACCGATGAAGAAAATATGAGCTAAATAGAAACATAAAATAGAATATTTCTCAGCTATAGAAAAGAAGGGTATTCTACCACTTTCAGAAATATGGATGGAACTGGAAGATGTTATTCCAAACAAAAAGTATTAGATGAAGAAAGGCAAATCTAACGTTCTCTCATGTGCAAATTTTTAAAGGTAAATCAGAATGTCTCGTAGTGATTACTACAGGGACATTCTGGGAAAGACAGGGGAAAGAGGGAACAGTGTGACGTTAATGACCAGGTACGAAATACAGTTATGTGGAAGCCATAAGCTCAAATCTTCTACATTATAGTGGGATGAACTATTCTGATTTAATCAACACGCATTGCATATATTCATTGAAATATCACACTGCACCCTTCGAATACATATAATCACTACATGTTAAAAATTACTAAATATTTAAGGAGACAGAAACTTTAGCTGTTCTGATTTGATCATTATATGCTGCATAAATATACTAAATTCTCACAATAGACCCTGGAATTTGTATAAGTCCGAATTTTTAAAAATTCAAAAGGAAGATATGTGTCAACAGAACATTGTATGTACAGGTTATTTATAGTTAGTGATATAAGAAATAATTGAATGCAAAAAAATCCATAGTTTTTGTATCAAAATAAAAATGTTAACTTAGAACCCTAGGCAATCATACCAAGACACTGGAGGAGAATCTTTAATTAGCCAGGTGTCTTAATTTTTGTTCTGTTAAGATCAAAAATATTTTGATAGTAATTTATATTCAAGTATATGAGTAAAGATGTAATTAGAAATTAATTTAAAACCAAAGTAAAGGAGAGTAAACGTCCAGGTACAGGGCAGCAGAGCTGGTGGAGATGAAAGACAACCGGCGACTCTTAAAAGCACCCACATGTTGGAACTTGCTGCCTCCGGTGACTCCTTAGTGGAGCTAGTGGTGTTCCAAGGGCCCCTTCTGCCAGGAAAGTGGTTGAAGGACTCATCTCTACTACACTCCAATAGCTCAGTTCCCACGCTGTATTCTCCAGACTAACCTCAAAACAATCTCACAAATGTGCGAATATTCCACTCAAAAGACAAAGCTCTTCAGATGAAATGCTTTTAACCCAATCACATGCTGTTTACCAGAAGCACACCATAACAATAAAGGTACAAAGTGGTTAAAAGTAAAAGACAGAGGCAGGTTTAGCATGGTATATGGACCCCAAAGGGCAAGCATATCTATATTACTACCAGACAAAGCAGACTCTAAGGACAGAAATGTGATTAAGGAAAGAGAAGCAGGGAGAGGAAATGGGAGAGAGATGGTTCAGATGTCAGGAGCACTTCATGGGGACTGGAGCAGAGATCTCAACCCCCACATGACAAGGTGGATGTCTAGCACACATTTACAATCACAGTTCTGAGGTGGATGGAAACAAGAGGGTGGCTGGGGCTTGCTGGCTCCCAGTCTAAGGGAGAAAATGTAAACCCTGGGTTCAGGGAGAGGCCCTGCCTCAAAGGAATAAGCAGAAAGTGATAGAGGATGACACCCAACACTCACAAGTGCACAGGCATGCATACCCACACACATTTGCATACACTCACACAGACCCACACTCACACTAATAAATAATAAGTAAATTTTATAAGTTCTTTCTCAACAATAGAAATAATAAAGATGCAATCCACCAGAGAGAATTTGCAACTGAAAATCTCAATGCACCAATTAGCAAAAACTCAGAACACATGAAGCAAATGTCAATCATGACCATACCACACAATACTTTGTAGTACGTTTTTAAAACATGTGCGAAAACAAAAAAAAATCAAGAGTTCACAGCAATACAGTAGGACTGGATGAATAAATAGAAATCATGTATTTATTCATGTATTTATTTTGGGGGCACTAAGAAATGAACTCAGGGCCTCACACATGCTAAGCACACACTCTACACTGAGCTAGAACCACAGCCTCTAAATAGTTTCTTTTTAACCAACTCAGCTCTCTGAATTCATTTTGCCCTTGGCAATTTTCTTTGTTTTATTTCTGGCCTAGCAAGTTTTAAAGTTATGCATGCTATCTTTGGTTGTATTTTAACATCATAGGCTTTCAGAGGACCTAGTTCACTACCAGAAGAACAAGCCCATCACAATAGTTACTGCTAAAATTTCCCGTGCCTGTTGTCACTACAGGACTGATCTGTGGTTTCCACTATGCTTTAAGAGCAAAGTGGAGAATCATGTCAGTTTTCATTCAGAAATATATGTCTTGAGCCCAAAATCAATACCAGTTGATATCAGGAGAAGCAGTTGCTAGTTAAAAAATACACAAATAAACCGGGCAGTGGTGGCACATGCCTTTAATCCCAGCACTTGAGAGGCAGAGCCAGGCAAATCTCTGTAAATTCGAGGCCAGTCTGGTCTACAGAGTGAGATCCAAGACAGGCACCAAAACTACACAGAGAAACCATGTCTCAGAAAAAAAAATACACAAATAAATTAATATGTCCTAAGCAATGCAAAGAAGATGTGAAGGCTACAGGAATACATACAAGGAGAGCGGGCCTTGTCTAGGAGCTCAGAATATGATGTAAGTAGAAGCTAAGAGTTCAGCTTAACACTGAAGAGGCTCAACTCTCCTATGTGCCCCCAGCACAGGCCACTGCTACATGACCATGCTCCCTCTGTCCTTCTAGGATGTGCTCTTAACTCAAGCCTGTCGACACTAAATCCCGGTACCTACAGTGTGTTCAAGGATTGGCTATGTCTTACCAAGACCATCGATATCTGGGAATATCTTTCTTACAAACCCCAAATCCCATCAAGGGGAGTTTTCCACAAGTTCAAAAAGACCTTTTTATATTTTAAGACAACATAGTTCTAAGACAGATAGGTCACCTTGTTTCATCATCTATATGCACAGGTTTGAGGATGAGTCTGGACTTGGAAATTCAGTCCCCATGTCTTGTGTGCTTCTGGGTAAATTGTTTAATCTCTCAGCTCTGTGCTCCTTTACTGAAAAAAAAGTCATAACTGTTCATTGGTTTATGAGTACTCAATGAAATGATCTGGGGCAATTTCTAGAAGAAATTCAGTCTTGCTTGGCAATTATGGCATAGAGGGTCACACTTAGTACCTAGTCTGTGTCAAATACATTAGTAATTTCATGTACCAGAGATCCATGGTCATGTTTTCTGAGCTACCATTCCCCCTTGTAGGGGGCTCCTTCAAACTTCTCTGGGGTTCTATGTTGTGGAATATTTGTTTAACTAGGCAATGATGTGCTACTTTTGTTTATACTGCATTTGTTTAATGATGTAAAGACGTGTTGCTGTTTAACCTTGCCTGCCCAAAGCACCTGATTGGTCCAATAAAAAGTTGAATGGCCAATAGCTAGGTAGAAGAGTGATAAGTGGGGCTGGTGGGCAGAGAGAATAAATAGGAGAGCATGAGAGGAGAAGAATGAGAGAAAAGAATGAGGGAAAAAGAGAGGGATGCACCTGGGGCCAGAAGCCAGGCAGTTGCCAGACAGACAGCACAAGAAAGTAGGACTTACGGAAAGAAAGAAAGGTAAAAATCCCCAAGGCAAAACACAAAGAGAAACAGAGTAAAATAAGAGCTAGGATAAGGTCTTGCATTCAGGACTAATAGTAAGGTTTTTTGTGGGGGGAGGGACTGGTTGGTGGCCTAAAAGAAAGCCTGCTACAGTTCTGTTTTTAATATTTCCCCTCTGTAGACAACAAAAGGTACAGAAGCTGTGATCTTTATACAGTGTCTTAATTTGAGAGCTGTGCAATGAATACACCCCACTGTCCAAATCCCAGATGGGAAGATTTTAACAATTTTTTTCAATTCTGCTGCATGAATCCCTCCTGGAAATGGGCCATTGCATTTCACAGATTCAAATTCTCATTTGGGTAGGGGACAAAGGTCACAGTGCACATGATTGTTACCATCATCTGCTGCCTCAGGGAAGTGTCAGTTCCAGAGGAAAGAGCAGAAGTGTGTGTGGAGAACAGGTATACAAACAATGGAACCCGTAGATCGATGGAACCATTTATAGCTAACATTGAATGTCCCATATAAAATGAGATACCGTGGGGATTGTGTGAAGGGGACGCTTACAGGACATGCAACACAGGATGTCGAGTCAGGGCACCTGATCATAAGCCTGAGGGATTTGACAGTGTTACCCCATCACTGTTCTCTCCACAGCAGAATGACATCTATGGAGCAGTTGTGGAGATGGTGATGGTTTCTCCAAGCATTCTCGAGAACATCTTCCTCTCAGAGCCCTTCATTGACACCCAGCACCAGAGTAGGGACAGCCGTACTTTCTTTTACACGGAATGGGCGGGGAAAAGAGATCAGGAGAACTACCTCAGCTATATCACAGGATAAAAACGGAGGGGCTAGTGACCGGAGGAGAGTGGCTCATGGGTGTGGAACAGAACCCAAGGTGCATCTCCAGCCATCTCTGTACAGAATGAAAAAGTGCTAATTGCAGGTCCTCCCAGGGTATCGAGAGTATCCATCCAGGCAGCACAGGAAAACAGAGAAGAAGCTGGTCACCTAATGTCAACTGTGGACTGAAGGTCCAGCTACTACCTGTGTGAGGCAGTGGTCTTTTTTTTTAGGATTTTTTTCTTTCACTTATTTATTGCCACTTTAAAAAAGCATAAATAAAACAAAACAAAAAAACCCAGCTCTCCACTCAAACGGAGTAAGAGAGTTTATTCCGAAGCTAAAATTCGAGTGGCCATTTAGCATTTAGGCTTCCTCCCAATAGAGTGTTCCAACATGGAAGCGGTTGAATGGAGTTTTTATGGTAACAAAACAAAGAAAGTTATAAATCAAGGCATTTTTAAAATACATTGGTGAAAACATCGGGGATGTGGGTTACCTCACAAGATGGGGGAATCTCAACTACAGGCTTCAGACGTTATCTGATAACATTCTTAGCCCTTTCGTTGGTGGAGGATAGTGTTTGGTTGATACATTCTGAAGGATTTATCTGTTTATTCAGATGTTGGGTCTGACACAGATGCAGACGAGGAATGGTTGGATGAGGCTAAAGACGAAGAGAGAAATTGTAATTAGACTCTTCACCTTGCAACAATCCAATGTCCCAAACCTTCCGCAGTCCCTGAAGTTTTATTCAGCTTTTGTAGAGACAGATTCTTTTCAGAAATTCGGGTTTATGATTTATTAATTGCTTGGTTGATTGATTGATTGATGATTGATTGATTGATTTAGTAGGGGTACACAGATGCAACAGAACATTTAGATGTTAGAGGACAACCTGTGGGAATTGGTTCTCTGCCTCCACCATATGGGTCCCAGGGATTGAAGACTGATATTCAAGCTTGCTGGCAAGCTCCTTTACCATTGAACCATTTTGTCAGCCCAAAAAGCAGTATTGTAAGAGCACAAAGCTTAGCAATTGGATTAACATGATCAGAACAAGCCACCACCACCATAGCACATTTGCCTACCCAAGCTCAAATTATCTCAATACCTCCGAAATAGTCTCGCAGGTTCTTTTCAAAGTGCTTACAGTCGCTGGGTTCAGACCCCTTCTCAACACTGAAAATCTATGTGTGTGCAAGCTCATTCATTCACACTCTAGTGCAAAGGATTCTTAACAAAACTACTGCTAAAAAAGACAAAATATAGACTGCATGGCTCTTTGCTCTTCCCTCTTCACAGAACTGTAGCCTGTGGCAAGATGTCCCCACCCCATCCACAAGCATCATTAAACAACCCCCACACTCGTTCATTTCAGAAAGACCTAGCGAAAAATCTCATCATTACTTACAGAATATCCAACGTGCTACCACGTGCCTGGTGCCATTTTACTCCTGTCTCTTGCAGTATCTCTATCTGTTGAACGGCCCCAGAACTCTTCCAGCAAACAGGACTCCATGAGGAAGGACGGTCCCTCCATTGATTCTATCTATATTCTCGTGACTGTTCATGGCCAATGTCTTGCAGTCTTTTTCCTAAGCCAGCACTTTTGAGGCTTACCAATGGCCTTGCGTATTTACCATAGTGCTTAGATTTGATTCCAGTTAGGCCTGGGCTAGGAGACAAATCTGAGGGGAAAATACAGCAGGCTTGGCTCAGAATGGCCCTTCCTCCCTGGTGACTCAGTTTTTGTGACTTAGCCAAGATTATTTCCTTTCAATCTGATTCTCTTCCATTAGAGTGAATTGCATCCTGGGGGAAATGGAGGCGGGGACGACATGACTGAGACCTTCATGTGTTTACTTAGCCGGGTAGTACTGAAGCCCAAGGACAGGACAGTAGCACTTGCCTGGTTCATTCATGATCATTATCATCAACAACTTTTTGTTTTAAAATTAGGCTCCAAAGAAACTCTTTTAATGAATTGTTTGGGGTTGGAGCGGTGGTCTGAAGGTATTTAAAATACCTCTTGTGGGAAGAACAAATGTTTCTAAGACCCAAAATAGACAAATTGCACTGGCCTAGTTTATACCAAGTCCTAACAAGGTACCAACAATTTAAAAAAAAAAAAAAACAAAAAACAAAAAAACAAAAAAAAACTTCCAGTTTTCTTCCAGTCTTAACCAGAAATAGGAAAGTGTTGAAGTTTGCCTTGCAGTTTTCAGCCAGTCAAGAGACTACTTTCTTGAACTGTAGCCTAGGGCATCTGGCACCCAGGGCAGCTCCAAGTTTTCTGCACATACATCCCCAGCCAAAAAAAAAAGCGGGGGAGGGGGAAGAGACTGCAAATGGTCTTTGTGCTCATAGCTAATAAATTCACCATTGGAAAAAAAAAAAAAGAAAAGAAAAGCAGTGTATCTTTGTGGGTAGGATCAATGGACTCCCTAATGAAAACCACATTGCACTGCCTGCCCCTAACGAGATTCCTGGGAGAGCAGGGAGCAGCAAGCCTGAGTTCTGTGCAGCTTTCAGACCTAACTGCTTCCAGGTGCCCAAGGATAGGACTTGAGCTAGGCTAGTGTTATTTCCAACCTTGTGCCGAGCTGTCTTTGTTCCTGTGAGTATAAAGTTTCCCCTCATTCCCCTTTTTATGACCCCAGGTTTCTGGGTTGCCTAACACCCAATACAAGAGCACCAAAGGACTTCGGTTTTATTGTTTGCTCGCGTTTTATTGACTACAAGTTTTACTCAGCTAGTGCTTGCTGGGAAGAGAGGCAGTAACGGCTCACTTACACCACCCCAGTTTCTCCTCTTCTCAAGTGCCCAGCAGACTTTTTATTACATCCACATGCAGATGTTTAAAAAAAAAAAAAAAAAGACACAAAGGAGGAGCAGAGGCGCTTGGTAAAAGTGTCAAAGCTGGACCCTGTTCCTACTCCTTCCAAGAGTGACCCCTGAAGGCCAAGGGCTTTCCAAAGAGCAGCCAGCGGTTTGTTCCTGCTGTGGGCATGGAAGCAACGCTCCACCCCTCCATCGCGGTCCCCTGCCCCCACTCCTCACCCATCTCTTCCTCTTTGGAGTGAAGCCAAGGTACATTTCTTCTCATTTGCAAACCAGGGCTTGAGGAGAGTGCTTCATTTTGCAGGAAGTCTCCAGGTACCCATCCAGCCTTCTGGTTTAGTGACTGCCACCTCAGCAAAGTCGTTATCTCCCTAGGTCCTCAGTCCCCATAACTTTCCCAAGTCATGTGTCAGAAACCACAGAAGCTTGAGCTTTAGAATCAGAGAGACCAGGGATCAAATCCCAGCTCCAGTCTCTCCTTGCCACTGTGAACAAGTTCCTTAATTTGTCTAAGCTTTGGTTTTCTCACCCATAACCTGGGAACAAAGGCACTGGCTGTAGAGTTACTGGGAATCCCCTACAAGATCATTACAAGCATTACAGCTTGCCTGAATGCACACACACCAGTTGGTAGCATGTTACACTCGTTTGCATATCATCCAAATTAGGTTCCGGTTGTTGTGATAAACACTATGACCAAAAATGACTTGGGGGAAAGGCTTTATTTCAGCTTACCATGTATAGTTCACCATGAAGGGAAGTCAGGGCAGAAACTTAAGGCAGGAACCAGGAGGTAGGAACTGAAGCAGAGGCCAGAGAGAAGCATTGCTTACTGGCTTGCTCCCCATGGCTTGCTTCGCCTGCTTTCTACACAACCCAGGGCCACTTACCTAGGTGCGGTATCCCCCACAATGAGCTGGGCCCTCCCACATGAATTATTAATCAAGAAAAGGCCACAGAGACTTGCCTACAGGCCAATCTTATGGGAGCATTTTCTCTATTGAGATTCCCTCTTCCCTGATGACTCCAGCTTGTGTCAACTTGACAAAAAAAATAAAAACTCACCAGCACACATAGTTATAAAAACACCTCCTCAATGTTCGCTCTTTGCTTATTGACACTTATTATCATAGGTTAATTGTGCAGAATAATGAGCCTGTTATATTATTGCCATTGGTTACATTGGAAGCTCATCAGTAGTTGTTCACGGTATTCATGTCGTTTTATGTTTCATTGGTCATAATACTCTACTGAGTAAAGGTATCATGATATTTTAGCCATTTCTTCATTATACAACATTTAAAATTTCCTTTACATCTACATAAATAATGCTCTGACACATACGTACATAACTTCACCAACATTACTGACTAACCCTTAGGACAGACAACTTGATGAGAGCCTATAGTGTCAGAAGCTGCAAGTCTTGACTCAATACCTGAACTGTTTCCTAAGAAACTTCTCCTGACATTTTACAACAATGCTAACATCATTAAGTCCACAGAAGTGGAAAGCCCCAATTTGGCTTCTTTCATGAAAAATTCATATTGGAGCACAAAGGCCATCCTCTCTACATAGCAAGAGAAATAGGAAATAGCAGTATCTATGCAGCACACAGAGGTTAACAAGGAAGTGACTATTAAACCAGCTGAATATTTTCTCAATTGTCCACCATCCTTTTCCATACATAATCTCAAGAACACAGTCCATTCTGAAGGACAAATGGTTTTGATCATAAAGTGAAAATAATTATGAACTAAGGCACTCAGTGACTGAATGGAACCCCCACACAGCAGGGGCTCCCTCCTGGACCCCAAATTAGGCACAAACCACACCCAAACACCTGTTTTCACAGAGAGATCCTTTATTAAGTGGAAAAGGAAAGTTAAAGTGGCTGCTTTCTGACTCAGGCAGAAAACAGCAGCAGCTGACCTTTGCAGGTGTCATTTTTAAGAGGAGAAGAAGGGGAGGTCTGTGTTAGAATGGGCCAGGATGTGGTGGTAAAGGAGATAGAGGATGAGGTGGAAAGGGAAGGGGACAAGGAAAAGGGGGCAGGGATATTTGTCCCTGGGGGACAAAGGACTGCCTCTGGATAGAGGAGACAGACGTGGCACATAGGCAGATGGCGGTTTATAAAACCAAAGGGGGCTTTTGATTGCTTGACTTTGGTAATCAGCCTCAGAAGGAGGAAGTGGCCAAATAAGGGACTAGACCATTGTGGCTAGCTTTAGGAATGTAATCTAATATTTTTTAGCAGGGCAGAGGGAATGGGGAGAAGGGCAAGGCCTACCAGAGCCACATGCTCCAGTGGGCTAGTGTCCCTTCAGCTACCCTTATGGGTGGAACAGGGATTTTGATCAATGAATTTGAAAGTCAAACAAGAAAGAGTGGTTTGGGTGTGACTATGAATGAAGAGATAATACCACAGTAGAAGGTTCTAGGCGACCCACCACAGGATCTGATAATTAAATGGAAACCAAGAGAACTGAAGGCCTCTACCCAGCTAATCAGCTGGTAGGGGCATGGCAAGGCAGCTATACAGGGGACAGTCATCCATATAGTCTTCCACCCACCACCGCCACTGAAAACAGTGACCTTCTAGAGACAGCCCAATCCCCAGGCCTGCACCCACCAGACGTATGAATCCTGATGGATGCAGCTGTGTCTGAGTTCAGAAGAAGCAATCAGCATGCACGGTACCAGGATGACCCATGGTGGAGTTCTGCCCTGCCTGTAGGAGGTAGGCACAAAGGTCACAGTGAGGCAGCCACAGTCTGAGCTTTGGTCCTAGCTCAACCGCACTGTTCCGTCCACCTCCCCACATCTGGCACTTCCCACTTCCGCTCAGGGAAGAGTTGCCGAGGTTTACTCTACAACAGAGCAGAGCCTCCGGGATAATTCTTGTCCCCCAAAAGACAGCAAGTGTCTTTGGCTGTTCAGTGGTCTACAGTTTCACAGACAAACTCATCTGTCAATTTTCATTCTTTGAGCCAAGAATGACTTTCATATATTTTTAATAATCTTTTACATTGTGTGTATGTGGAAGTATGTGTGTACATGCACCACAGTGTATGTATGGAGGTCACAGGACAACCTTCAGGAGCTGGTTCTCTTCTTCCACCATGTAGGTCTAGGGACTCAAACTCAGAGCATCAAGCTTGGTGGCAAGCACCCTTACCAGCTGAGCCATCTCCTTCAGGTTCAAGTTTTGCATTTGTTTAAGAATGGGGGGAAAATAAGACATAAGGGCATACAGAAGAAGCTTTATAGCCTGCCAAGCCCTGGGTGTCTTCCCTCTGGGTCTCTACAGAAAAAGGTTATTTACCCTTGACTAGACTGTAGATTAACAAGTGTTATTTTCAAAGCTCTGAGTTATGTTTTCTTTTTTTTGTTGTTGTTGTTTTTTGTTTTTTCAAGACAAGGTTTCTCTGTGTAGTCCTGGCTGTCCTAAAACTCACTCTATAGACCACACTGGCCTGGAACTTAAAGATCTGCCTGCCTCTGCCTCCTGAATGCTGGGATTAAAGGCATGCCCTAACATTTTGCCTCTTCTCAAAACCAAGGTGAGGGATATGGCTCAGTGGCAGTGAGTTTATCCAGAAAGCATGAGGTCCTAAGTTCAATCCACAGGAGGAAACTGGAATTCAGAGGTAGCACATTGTGGTTAGGAACACAGCTTTGAGGATCAATAGGGCCATAGTCCGAGACAGCCTCTCCACCATTCATGAGTGAGACCTTGGACAAATTGCTGTAGTTCCAGGAGTCAAGATTTTCTCCAACATGGAGGGAACTATACTAACCTCAAAGGGTTGTCATGGGAGTTACATGAGATTATACATACATTGCATAAACTGGTTTCTAACCTATGAAATCCTCCACAGCTAAAGTGCAGTTTTTACTCATTAGACCTGAGACGAAAATTCATTTAAAGAGACACAAAGTTTGTCTGTGTCTGTCTCCAAACTTCAGGGCAATGACTTTCCATCTTTCGAATGGATATCTCTTGAGAATGTCCCCATGCTATTGAGCTCTTAGCCCAGTGACTCTCAACCTTCCTAATGCTGGGACCCTTTTATACAGTCCCTCATGTGGTGGTGACCCCAGCCATAAAATGATTTTTGTTGCTACTTCATAACTGCAATTTTGCTACTGTGCTGTGTCTCTGTTCCTAAGACCATTGGAAATGTATGCTTTCTGATGGTCTCGACCCACAGGTTGAGAACCGCTGCCTTAGACACACTAAAGATGTTTGTGATAAGGGGACAGAGACAGGAAGGAGCCAGAGACATGGACTTCTTGTGTTAGCACTACTTGCTGCCTCATGTAGTCACTTGACAGTGATCTGTGTACTGACAGGCTCAGGCCAGGCTCTGTAAGCAATAGCATGTGTGCATGGCTATTTTTAAATCCTCTAACAAGAACTGGCAGGCTGTCCAGAAGATGGCTACTCAGACCCCTTTGTCTTCCACCTCTGCCCTCTGCTGAGTGTGCAGTTCGGCCTCCAAGTCAGAAGATGAATGCCTGTTCGTTCCCAAGCATTGGGTTCATGTTTTGAGCAGGGAGAATGAGGAAAGAATCAAAGTGTTAAGGACCAAGAGCTTCTCTCTTTAAACAGGGTTTCCATGGAGTTGGCTGAGCCACCGACAGTGGATGGAATTAAAAATGAAGGAGCGAATACATCAAGAGAAAGGAATGATGTCACAGGCTGTGGGCGTGTCTTTAGCTCCTGAAGGAATGATGTCACAGGCTGTGGGCGTGTCTTTAGCTCCTGAAGGAATGATGTCACAGGCTGTGGGCGTGTCTTTAGCTCCGGGGCCTGTCACCCACTGTGAACTTTAGAGTCGCCATCTTCTCATTTTTACCATCACCCATGGGAGAAGCTCTCATCTACACCCTAGTTTTCAGATGAAGAAAGAAACTTCAAAGCAGTTAAAAGACTTTTCTTTAGATCACAGTGAGTAAAGACAGGAAGAGCTGGGAACACAGTTCAGTCGGTCCCTTGTGCTCACCTCACAAGTACGATGACCTGAGTTCAATCCCCAGAACCCACATAAAAATGCCAGGTGTGGTCAAGTATTCTTGTAATCTCAGCCCTGGGGAAGTTGAGGCAGGAAATTTTGTGGGGCTTCTTGGCCAGCCAGTCTAATTGGTGAACTGTAGACCCATGAGTGACCCCAACTCTCAAATAAATGTGGACAAGGTTCTGGAGGATGACATGCAAGGTTTTTCTCTGGCTTTCACATGCACACCACACGCACACACACACCACACACACACACACACACACACACACACACACACACACACACAACTATGAGGAAGTGAAGGTCTAAGAAGTGATTCTCTTGCAGAACCAACCAACTCACAGACCCAAGTGCAAGCCTACCCACTGCCTTCCACGTATCCTGCACAGACGGGACCTGGAGCCACCAGGGTTCTAGGCAACATTTCCTCTTGACCAAAAAAGATTACCGAAAAGATGCAACAAGCAAATGCTTGTGCAGTATGCCATCCATGTGATGGTGTCGACTTCCAGGCTCCATCTGAAGAAGAGTGGATCAACATAACATTCTATAACCTATTGCAGAATGGTATGGGCAGGAAGCATGTCCTCGTCAGGAAGTGGGGTAACAAAAAATGGCTCCAGTATATATTTATTCCACTGGAAGTGGGGGATGGGAGGTCTATGAGTAGTTATAACTTTCATGGTAATTCTCTACCATTTGTCTATCGCTACAGTATATGAGTCATTGCGCATATTTTAGTTTTCAATCCTAGGCAGAGTAATGTAGTCTATGGTTTCATTTTGAAGCTTTTAAAGACAGAATCAAAATTAAAAGCATTTTTAATCAAAAGGCTGAAAATTAGTACATGCCACCTTGATGATTTAAACCATATATTTAGTATTTTATTTCTCATATCAATGATTGGTAGGAAGTGTTATTTGTTTGGCACTTCTTTATTTTCATCTCAGTGCACCAAGCTATATTCTTTAGTCCTCGTATTAATTGGAAATACCCCACCAGGTCCGATTCTGTGTGCAGGGAACTTTATTCTTATGACAACGACAGTCTTCAATTTTAAAATCTCTACTGTATTATTCTAGAAGGTATAATTTATGCCCAGAAGCTTTTGTTAATATTGCTACAAACTGGGATTCCTTTGTCCGGGTTTCATTGTACCACCGATTTCCAAAAGCTGAAACGCACGTCCGTTTCTCCCCTGCCTTCTCGGAACAATTCAGCTTTCAGGGACACTGTCTCCCAGACCAATGAAACCGAAGGAAGCCTTCCTCTACAGACGCACCACGGGACCCACGCAGAGCCTCAGAGGAGAGGTGGGGAGCACTGGGGCTGTGACGCCTGCCTTTTATTTCATTTTATTTCCTCTGCAATGGTTTCTGAACGTGCGATGCAGGAGAATCCTGGCTGAGGGTTGGAGACCCCGATCTCTGTGGTGAATGCCCTGGGCCACCGTGTCCTTTTGGAATAGTGACTTGAACCTCTCTGCTCTATGGAGCTTTGTTCCGCCAGAATGGCTCCAATATTTGTAACTTTAAAAAAAAATTGTCAAATGTGGTAGTTAGTCTTCACTGTTAACTGGGCTGGCTTTAAAATCACTGTGGGAACATGTTTCTGGGTAAGCCTGTGAAGACGTTTCCAGAAATATTTAATTAAGGATGGGAGACCCATCCCATGGGCTGAACCAGCCCAGACTGAAAGTGAGCCGAGCACCAGCTTTCTCTGCTTCCTGACGGAGAAACAATGTGACCCAGTGCCTCAAACTGGGGGGCAGAATAAACCCTTCCTCCCTCAACTCACTTTTATTGGGTATTGTATCATAGCCGTGAGAAAAGTAGCTAATACATAAGGTTAAAATGGGAACTAGAATGAAGCTGAGCAGTTACCTGGCTAAGCCAAATATTCACATTTGCATTGTGTTTCTTAAGTGACAAAGCAGGGCTATGTGCCTGTTCTTATTTGAATAATCCAGTAACGTTGTATGGCAGAGAAGAGAGTGTGCTGAGAACTCGGGTCCCCACCCTGCCTCCACTATTAGCATGTGGCTTTGGGCAGTTCACTTACCTGCTTTGCATCTTAGCACATCCTCAATATGAAAGCAAGGTGAAGAGTTCTTATGATGAGCAGTAAGGGAGTAAAGACAGGAAAGGATGTCAGGCCACACACAGTGCAAGCCACACACTCAGATGGATGCAAACCATGACCATATCTTCTTCACCTCCATGGAGATTGAACTTGCTATGCTCACAGGGAGCCGGGAGCTTCAAGTAGTGGATTCTATTGAGGGCCTTACATGGTTTCTACACTTCCTGACTTCTGTTATACCTCCCTGAAGTCATAATCTGCAAAAGTAAGTTCATTTCCCAGTCTCCATTAGATTAGAGTCCTGAATATGATTTCTGTTTGACTGTCTAGATGGGTTTGGGTAGGACTCCAGACACTTGCTCTACTGATTAGCAATGGAGTGCCTTTCTGGATTGTTGGTCATCATGGAAGCTACCTGATCAGGCTCTGCTATCTCTATAGAGACATGGGTTCGTTGGGTGGTTCACTTCGGTTTCTGGCTTTTAGAGTTGTTCCAAGAAGCTCAAGCTGACATCTGTTTCTTGCACACCCACTGTGATATTATGAGCTGTGGGTACGCCTTTTGTATACTATTTTTGTAGAACCAAAAGGAAGGATTCTGTTGTCTGCAACTAAGAAGAACCTCAATAGAGAGCATGCAGGCACGTCCCCTATTTTATAGACAAACTGCAGAAGAGTAAACTGTGATTCTGAGGCTGGTATTTATTCTGCCACATCACAAGAAGGAAAAGGAACAGTGGCCAATATGAAGCTGGATTCATTCATAAGTCTGTGAGACACAATCACAATCACACCATGCTGGAAGAAATATGCTGGACATTGGGACTGTTCCTGAGTTCCAGTGAAGCTCAGTGAATGGTCCTTAGACTACTCTGAATCAGTTGAAGAGGAAAAAACTAAAGAAAGTAACAAAGATAATCTACGATAGAAGTACTTTGATGAAGATATATACCTATATAGATATCAATAATTAATTTTTAAAGTTAGCATAGAAAGTGATGGATTTCATAATTACATATTTTCAGCTTTATTATGAAAAACATTGCAAAAAGCCCCCATATCACACACAGGGCTGAAATGCTGGCTCAGTGATTAAAGGCACTGGTTTCACTTCTAAAGGACCCAGGTTTGATTCCCCAGGACATCATGGCAGGTCACAACAGTGTAACTCCAGTCCCAGAGGATCTGAAACCTTCTTCTGGCCTCTGAGGGCCCTGAATGCAAATGGCACATGGACAGGCATGCAGTCAAATCACCCACACACAAAAAACAGTGTCTTCAACACTACCCAGCACAAACTCTGTGACTTCCAACAGTGACCTTCCTACAAGATGTACTGGTACAATAGCAGCACAGATGTTATGGGAATAACCAACCACTTTTCACTTGGACTTAAGGCTTACTCCATGAGATAGTCACTGACACTGGTAAAGTGACCTAGAACCTGAGACAAGGTAGGTAATGGACTTAGGGAAAAACTTACAACTATTATTCTGTTAAAGACACACAGCAATAAGATGACTTCTAGTGACACACTACTATACCTATAGCTCAGACTACCACTCAACCCTCATCAGAGAAGCTCTTCTCGCAGTAGATCGTCGCTAACAAAGAGATCCACAATGGGATAACATTCAAAGAGCAAGAGATTTTGAAGCACTTGGCCCTAAATGGTATGTATTTATCAAATGCCTCACCTCAAGGCTCAGGAATCTATCCAGAAGGGAGATGGAAAGATTATAAGATGATGGTGAATGAATCCAAGGAAATAATATCTGTGGGACACAATAAAACCGATACACATATGAACTCACAGAAACTGTGATAACACATAGAAGACCTGCTCAGGTTCAAACTAGACAAAATCCCAGCATGAAAAAGGGGAAGTGGACATGAAGTCCCACCCTCTAACCATGATGTTATTTGAAACTGATACCTTCTGGAAAGAGAAGACCGGTTATCTCCAGAGGAGTGTCACTGGGTGTATCACCCATACTCGAGGGCCCGCCTCATGCCCAGGAATAGTCGGCCAACACGAAACAGGATCCATGCATTTTTTTGTTCACCTTTTGTTTGTTTTGGTCTTTTTTTTTTTTTTGTCTCAGTGATTTTCCTTCATTTTAGTTTATCCATTTTAATTTTCATTATTGTTCTTGTTGCTTTTTTTTGAGAAAGAAAGAGAGAGAATGTGAAGCTTAGGCAAGGAGATGGTAGGATTTAGAATGAGTTGGGGGAGGGAAAAGAATATGACTAAAATATATTGTATGAAAAAAATGAATAAAAAAATTAAATTTAAAATAATAATAAATTCTAAAATTTAAAAACATCACACACAAAATAAACTAGAACCAAAGGCCATGTAACTCAATGAACTTCTATACAGTTAGAATTGTGGTTGATATATCGTACACCCCAATAAACGGTCATTTGGAAAAAAAAAGCTGTGGAGCTTCATATTGGATTTCATACATTCACTGCCAAATATCTTTGTAAGCACCTAACCATCACTGAAACCAAAAAATCCAAGACAGTTAGAACTAGAGAAATGATTAGCTTTCCATATATATCATTATATCGCTTTCTTATTCATCTCCCTCCTTTATTACCCTCCCCATCACCCTTGACCACCTCTCGCTGCCCTTCTTTCTCCCCAAATTCTGCCTTCCACTCTCATGTCACATATATTTCCTTATCCCCTTCCCCCTCCCATCCATTCCTTTAAGAGCTCTACTTCCTTCTGATGGTCCCCCTCCTTTACACACACACACACACACACACACCAGAGAGCCTGTACAGCAGTGGAAGCATCAGGATAGATTTCTCAGGTACCATCAGAAAAGATGAATGGGGAGGAAGCAATTCCAGACAATGGCAATATCACACCCAGGGGCATGGAGCACACCACCCCCCACGGTATTTATGCGGTTATTCTGCTATTCAAATAAAAATCAGCATTATTTCATTTACTACTGTATTAGACTAAACTTTTTATACTTCATAACCATTCTTCTATGTTTTTAGTATTACTAGGTATTAGATAAGATTTAGACCATCTACATAAAAGCTGCATAAAAAGGCAGTAAGTTAGCAAAAAAAAAGTGTATGATTGTAGAGCATTTGGACTTATTTAATTTCATTAATATAAATTGTCATTCTCTTTTTAGGACAATCAGATGCCACTGTGACCGTAAAGATGCTGTCCTCAGTCTTCAAGAATCCTGCATACTTGCACAGTGTCATGTGCTGGAGCAGACTGAGAATACCGGAACCTTGGGCTTATTATTATTATTATTAAAAAATTGACTGACTGGTCTGGAGAGATGGCTCAGTGGTTAAGAACACTGGCTGCTTTTCCAGAGGTCCTGGGTTGGATTTCTAGAAGCCATATGGTGGCTCACAACCATCCATAACTCCAGTTTCAGAGGATCTAATACCTTCTTCTGGCTTCTGTAGACACTATATACATATGGTATACAGGTACACATGCAGGCAAAACACACATAATAATAATAACAACAACAACAACAATAAATAAATAAAAAGAAAAATGACTTTAAAAAATCCATTGATGATCATAAAGAAAGAAACAATGGATAACTTCCCCTGTTCAGGCCTTTGTGAGACTTCAGGTATCTGTGACTCCAACCCTTTGTCACCTTCCTGCACCCTGAGGTTCATGGGAAACTTGCTGGCTTGTTTCACTTCTTCGCTCTTGACGCTCTCCTGCCTGCCTCCAACCCTCAAGCCTCTCTTAGAAGCCCGACTTAAGTTCTACAGATCTCCTGTTTAAGACATCAGAGGACTCCGTAGCACATGGTGGTAGAAATACAAAGAGAATCAGGAACTCGGGGATCATCTGATGACTTTGAGTCCGTGGCATAGTCACATCGCCTCCCTGCAACCCCAAGTTCTATTTGGAAAAATCTCATTGAGATACAAGTCTTCCCAAGGCCCTGCTGGAGCCTGAGCTCTCCATGACGGTGAGTCTGTGGGAAGAGGAGAAGTGTCTCTCAGCAAGAGGCCTTTGTGTTGGGTGGGAAGAAACATAAATGGGAGGGCGTCTGTTCTGTCCATTGATTAGAACTGGAGGGGATTGAAACAAGCATGGAACTCTCCAGTCTGTGATTCTAGGGTTAAAAAACTCCACACACATTGGCAGTACTCACTACTGAAGTGGTGAGTAGCTGAGGTAAATGACGCGCACAGTGCCTATAGAATGAATAACCAAGGAAACAGATATCTGAGTAATGGAAGGGAAATACAATTCCCTAATGTGGCCAGCTGGCTCATACAGGCTTCTGTTATCATCTTAAGAAGTAGAATTTTTTTCAAATCAAAAGCTGAATAAATAAGCTGAAATTCAATTACAGACGCCGTCTGGACAAAACGACTTCCAAAGGCCTGTTGAGGATGGGAAAGTCAGAAAGTCTGATTCTCAGCTGGGTCTGCATCCCATCCACGCAGTTCTCTACTTCCAGGTAGCCAGCCCACAGTCTTTGACTCCATGCCAAGACAATCACAGGGTGACTGGGAAGCTCAGTGGTAACTGAGAAAGGGAGAGCATTTCACTGGGTCTCACTGGACATTTCTGGGGAATTCCAAGTTGTCTGGGAGTCCTGGGCTCCCAAATCTTCTCTTGTATATAAAGTAGACTTCATGTGTGATCTGCTCAGCAGGAGATACTGAGCACATTCGATTCTCACAACAACCCTCCCACCTCCTATTGCACAGAGAAAGGATCTGAGATTCAGAAGATGTCTAAATTTGCACAGGTATTAGGAAAAAGCAGAGCTGAGGTACAGACTCAAGAGCTCAGGGGCTCAAGCACAATGAGAAGTTGTTTAGTTTGTGGATGTTCAATCGGATCCAATCTCTTCTTCAGGCTACTGTTGGAATATTCTCCATCAATTTCCAAGTGATAAAGAATGCAAAAGCTGCTGTCTATGAATGGTCCAATACTAGCATTTTCCCAGCCCCTCACCCCTCATCCTCTTCACTCCAACATGAAACCAGGATCCAGAAAAAGAGAGGGTTTACGAAAGGTCCCATTCAATTTGAAAGGACTAGAGATAACATAGTCAATGTTGTTCTGGGGCAATTGACTAATCATTTGGAAATGAAAAATGGAAATGGCTCCATCTCCCCACACTTTTCAAATTTTAGAAAATGTAAGATTTTAGTATAGATGTTAAAATACACTGATAGAAACTTGAAATAAAATTGAATTTTTTTTTTTTTTTTTTTTTTTTTTGGTTTTTCGAGACAGGGTTTCTCTGTGCAGCTTTGCGCCTTTCCTGGAACTCACTCGGTAGCCCAGGCTGGCCTCGAACTCACAAAGATCCGCCTGCCTCTGCCTCCCGAGTGCTGGGATTAAAGGCGTGTGCCACCACCCCCCGGCTAAAATTGATATTTTTAAGCAGGACATCAAAAGTAGAAATAATAAGGGAAAAGACGCACAGAGATTGAAAACTCAGTATGTAATTCACTGACTGTGAACTGGAGGTCTCCTGCGGGTCAGGCATGGTACTGGGTGCTGGGCACACTAGTTTGTCTAAGTTTGCTTTCTCATGAGCAGACCATCCTCCCCATCTAGATGATGCCTCATGACTAGGTACAAGCAGTAGAATGTCTATGAAGGCCACACCCAGTCTTGCCACTGATAAACAACAGTGCAGTCTTCCTCGGTCTTCCTTGGTGGCCAATCGTTGGTGCTGTCACCAGCTGCTGATAGACACTTTGACCCTAGAATCAAGTCATCGGAGAAGAAGCCACCCAGAGAGCGTCCTAGGCATGGAGAGCTGCATGGAACTCTGAGTGAGCAAAGACATCTTAGGGGAATAAGCCATTGGGATTTGAAGGCATCTGTGACAAGGCCTGTTTTGTCTGACTACTAGAACTGGTTTTGCTGAGAGTGAATTGGCTCAGCAGGCTGGCCGTGGCCGTGGCCGTGGCCGTGGCCGTGGCCGTGAGGACTTGCCTGCTAGAGGCTGCTACCTGTATTACACTGAGGCAGAGAAGGAGGAAAACCTGCCTTCTGACGTGATAAAAGGTACACAGTGTGCCTGCTGATCCCGGAGGAGTGGGACATCAGAAAGCTTTACATCACCTGTGTGTTGGTTGCTGGTTGGTGCATTTGGCAAGGTGGTGAAAGAGTCAGTTACCCTCGGGAAAGCAGGGGCTGGTTTATAAGCAGAAATAAAAGAAACCAGAACTATCGCAGATGTTTGCAGCTGCTCTAGATCCCACTAAGCACAAGATGGGAGTTAAAGGGTCTTTAGTAGTGTTGGGTCTTCAATACTAGGGTGCCTATTTAATATATCAAAGCGGACCTGGCCACCAGCTTCTCCCAGCATCCCTCAGTCCCTACCTGTTCAGAGTATGGCTGGCATACCTTGCCCCCTACCCTAAACTTCTCCAGCCCAGGGACTGGGCTGCCCTTCCCCCAGCTGCCGGTCCCTATATCATCCAGCCATTTTGGTTAACCGGCCCCTTTTTGTTCTGTCCTTTACCGTCCTGGTCTCCTGTCTCTCCCCTCTCCCTCCTCTCTCCTCACATGGCTCAGGGTCATGTTTACTCTGGACTCTCCCAGATGTCTCTGCCTCTGGCTAAGCTCTCCTTTTTATCTACAATAAACCTTCTCCTCCACCATACCTAGGAGCAATCATATCCTTTTTTATTTCTTTTTTTTTTTCATTCAAGTAGCAACTACACAAAGAAAATTCTTAGGGGGTCTCAGACAGTGACTACCGTGAGTGCGTGTCCTCATGGAATGTTCTAGAGGACTCAAGGCAGCCACCTATGTTAATGGGTAGCACAGGATATAAAAGCAAAGAAACCAAGAGAGAAAACTGGACGTGTATTAGAAAGCTGTCTGCCAGTGGGACATGGTGATGGCACGCCTTTAATTCCAGTCTCAGAAAGCAGAGGCAGGCCAATTTCTCAGTTCAAGGCCAGCCTGGTCTACAGAGCAAGTTCCAGGACAGTCAAGGATACACAGAGAAACATGTCTCAAATAAATAAATAAATAAACAAACAAATGAAATAAATTTTTAAAAAAGCTGTCTGCCATTGTAGCAAACCAGAACACCAAACTGGAAGCATGTGGCAAAACAAAACCACTCACTCCTCAGGTAGGAAATGACAGAAAAGAAACAAAGAAAAGGCCACAGTCCCATAATCCCCTTCCAAAACATGCTCCCCATGACCGCAGGACTTTCCATTCTAAAGGTTCCACCACCTCCCCTTAGCATCACCAAGGGGGCCAAGCTTCAATAGGCAAGCCTTTGCATGCTATCCAACACTCTGATCTAGAGCAGGATGGTTCCTTAACACATAGAATTCTGAGGAAAGCCAAGGAACTCAGACTTTTCCACATCATAAAAGGAAGTACAAATTGCCGAAGACACTGAAACTAAACATACTGTGTGAGACAGAAAACGTGGGCTTCACCTTTCCAGAGCAAAGCTGGCAGAGAAAGGAAACTAGCTCCCAAGTTCACTGTCTCCTGAAGCGTGATCCTAATTAGTCTTAACAATAAAAACCTGGAGTAGGATATCGAGGCTGAAAGCTAAAAGATCAGGGAAGCAGAGCAGCCACTAGAGACTTCTTACTCTACAAAAATCTCAGACCGAATGGGGCAATCTTGTCTTTACAAATCCTCAGACTGAATGAGATGGATTCTGTTTCCATCCACCTTCTATTCTATTTCCACCTTCCTAATTCTGGGATTAAAGGTGTGAGCCTCCCAAGTGCTAGGGTCAAAGGTGTAAGCCACTACTGCCCGGATCGGTTTCTCTTTTAGACTGGTTCAATCTCATGTAGCCCAGAGTGGCCTTGAACTCCTGATCTTCCTGCTTCCTCTTCCCAAGTGCTGGGATTAAAGGTGTGTGCCACCACTGCCTGGCCTCTATGGTTAACTAGTGGCTAACTCTGCCCTCTGATCGCCAGGCAAGCTTTATTTGTCAGAACATAAACAAAATATCACACAACAAGCTCCACTCTCACTTCTCTGTGGTCTAACCAGAGAAGGTGAAAGGTAAAATCCAGACCACCCAGAGCCAGCAGTCCTTCCTGTTGGTGTTTTTTTGACTCTTTTGGGGGGCTTGCCACCCAGCTCCCAAATAAATCACACATGGAGACTTATTCTTACTTATGAATGCCCAGCCTTAGCTTGGCTTAGTTTCTAGCCAGCTTTTCTTAACCTAAATTTCCCATCTACCTTTGCCCCTGGGCTTTTCCCATTCTCTTACTTCTATAAATTTTACTCTTACTCCCTGGTTTGCTGTGTAGCTGGGTGGCTGACCCCTGGAGTCCTCCTCCTCCTCTGGCTCCTAAACCTCTTATTTTTTCCTCCCAGATTTCTCCTTCTATTTATCCTCTCTGCCTGCTAGCCCCGCCTATTGCTCTCTCCTGCCTCACTATTAGCCACTCAGCTCTTTATTAACCCATCCAGTGTTTTAGACAGGCACAGTAACACAGCTTCACAGAGTTAAACAAATGCAACATAAACAAAAGTAACACACCTTAAAATAATATTCTACTACACCTTCCAACCTCTACTTCCCAGGAGAAGAAAAACCAAAGCATAGCTTGCAGGCAATAAGTTAACTTCCATCCAGTGTGTGGCAGCTAGGTGCCAATGATTGGAAAGTCACTGGCATCATTGTTTAGCTCTGTGATTCCATGGAACTCCAGTCAAGAAAGAAGTCCAGGGAAATCCTTCTAAAAGACTAAATCAGTGTCTGGTTAGGAAACTCTCCTGGCAACACAGACATCAGGTTTCCCACATTGATGTGGACTTGTATGAAACAGATCCTGGTGAATTAAGACAATGAAGTCGACATCACGTACCAATCATTTTAAATCTCTTAAGATGGGCACCTCCAAGTCAAAGAATGCCAAGTAGCATATATACAAAACAAACAGGTAGACTGTGGGACAGAATTGAAAACCAGAAACCGACAGAGCTATGGCCACCTAATATTTGAGAAAGAAAGCAAAAACATGCTGTGGACAAAAGAGAGCTGTCGCCTTAAGTTTTCTCAGGATCCCACCCACTTCAGCTTCCCAACATGGTGGAGGTAATTCACCGCCAGCTCTGGGAGCCATGCTCTCTGCTGACTCTGGGAGGCAGTGGGTCCATGCTCCATCCAGCAGCAGCGTGTAGCCCAGAAATCTTTTTTTTTTTTTTTTTTTTTTTTTTTTTTTTTTTTT